>WAAD01012699.1:129-24151 GCA_013389945.1 Fregata magnificens
CACCACAGAATAATGTTGATAACACACTGATGTTTTAGTTGTTGCTAAGTAGTGCTTACACTAGTCAAGAACTTTTCAGCTTCTCATGCCCTGCCAGCAAGAAGCTGGGAGGGTGCACAGCCAGGACAGCTGACCCAAACTGGCCAAAGGGAAAAGCCGCAGCCCGAGCATTCACATGCCATTCAGGGAGTTGCACACACACCACCTGAGACTTTAACTGCTAGGACTGGAGTCCCTTCGCAGCGGGCAGCTCCACTGAGCTGACAGGTGCCCCTTTTCGACTCCTCGCTCACACACACTCTCGGGTGCTTATTCTACTCTCAGTCTCGACCCTAGGTATCCCTGAAGCAGAGTCTTGACACAACGTACACCAGACAAATTTATTGAGTGGTACAGCGGTGAAGAACAGCTTGACCTGGGTGCCTCTGGAGAGGGACCCCGAACAAAGAAATCCCTGGGCAATTATACCCTTACGATCTAAGCTCCCCTCCCCTCACACAATGGTTCAGTCCAATAGCGCTATTTGGGTCTGGGGTCTTCTTATTCCTTATTGGATCCTTTCTCTGTCTCCAGGCGGGATGTTCCTTTTCTTATCTTAATGGATGCAGCTTCTGCTGATGGTTGTGGCTACCTTATCTGTCTGATTTGCACCAGTTTCAGGGCCTTCTCTTCATGTAGCTAAGTAAAAGTTCAGTATATGGTCAGTGGATGTAGGTGAAAGTTCACAGCTTGTGGCCTAAGGCTTTAGCAAGCCTTGCTACTAATGCTATGTATTGGATTCCGTTTAAGCTAGAAAGTGACTTCTTCTACAGTCCTCCCTTTGTTTTTATCAAGCATTCCTGCTTAATATGTCAGACAAAGGTCGTGAAGTTGTCGAATGTCCTCTACTGTTAATTGTCACCCTTTGGGTGACACTCAGTTCCTGGCATATGAATAAATTGGCAATGTGATGCAACTATGCAAATAATCTATGCAACAGCAATGGTGAGATACTTCTAGTACAGATGTGGATTTATAAAGACCAATGTACAGGATGCTAGCAAGACCTCGCTCACTGTGTTATGTACAAGTCTAGTCCTTCAGTCAGAAAAGATTAATTCACACCAGTATGTGAGCAGGGAGCAGTCACAGTAATCCCCAAGGCTGATCACATCAGATGACACCAGAAATTCAGCTCAACCAAACACAAGTGGAAAGGGGAGAACAGCTCTCCCTAGTGTATCACAGAGACACTAGAAGGCAGCTGGGAAATGAGAAGGATTTTTAATCAAAAGTGAATTTTTGGTGGGAAAAGCCCCTAAATGTCTGTGCAATGGCACATGAGCAGCCTTGAAAAGGGCCTGTAGAGACAAAGGTGGCTGCTCTGGGGAAATCCCTTCCTATGCTCCTGTCCTGGTGCACCAGGCTGGCACAAGGCCACTAGGTACCCACTTCAGCCATACAATTAGATGAGAATAAAAGATGCATATACCTTGCTCTGATCTCTGAACTGAAGGAGAGGGCGATGGGGAAATTTCACCGTTTATTTGCCAAGGTTCAATCTGGCAAAGTATTTCCATCACATTTCCAATGTGCACTGTCTGAATTGTCTCACCAAAATATTAAAAGAGAAGTTTGTGTTTAAGTATGTTGCCCAAATGCTATGTGGGTCACATGCTGATACTGGTTTTCATGTGGCGTACCCTTTCCGTTATTCAGGAGGAATCTTCCCACTCAGAACAACAGATTAAAGCCAAATCCTTGAAAATATTTCGTTATTTCATTCATTCATTCCAGTCAAGTTACTGGGAAGCAGGCAACTAAATATCTGAAGGAGTAAAACCTCAGCCATAAAAGGTGATATCCGAGTCTGACTGCAAAGTCCAGCACTCCAGTTAAGAAATATGCTGAAGTGTAGGTTACATGTGTACCATATACTGAGCTTTTTCTTTCGCATTTCAGTCTACACACTTTGAAATAAAATGTCATTCAATTTTACATAATAAGTTCAAAAAAAATTATAATTGATGAGCCATAATGATTTAGAAGATTAGCTAGGGAACAGTTCTTTTCTACATGTACCATGGTTAAAAAATATTACTATATTAATTCATACTATGTCATTAAATAAAATGGTTTTCTAATTCTGACTCCCTTCTCCATATGAAACTACTGAAATGCCACAAAAAGACAGCAATATTAGACCATATCCTTTGCTCCCTTTTCATACAAATTCCCCCTTGAAGTAATGAGTAAGGTTAAGTCAGGAGAGGGCCCCATTTTCTTTGACCTCGATCTCATAAATCCTTGCATGATGTACAGCTGGAAGTTTAAGAGTGTTGCTCTCAAGGCTAATTTCTGGCAGAAGAGTCTGGATGGTGTAGCATAGTGTGTCAGCTAACCAGATGCGTCATTTGTCCGGTTGCTGTGCTGGCTTTCCTCGCCTCCTCCCATATGAAATTTGCCTTGGTTGTCTTCCAGAGCAAGTACAGGCAGATGCTGCATCTGGGCTGCAAGGAAAGTTAGGTGATAGCTGCAGTCTTCTGCTTAGTACGCAAATGATTCCCAAGAGCTTGTTCTCTTACACTGTTCCCTTCATGACAAGAATGGTAAAAAAAAGGGCACAAAAACAGTTAAGATGGGTGGCCGATGAGACTGGGAGCCTTAGTCAAAAGAACAAAGCCAGTGTAAAAGCAGCATGAATTTCAGGAGAATCAGTTCCCCTGTCTAAACAGGGATCCTCAGAATCGTACTCCTCTCTCACTTTCCTCTTAGAATAGGACAGTCTGTGTTGATACGAACACCAGGCCAGGTTATCTCTTCTTTCAATAATGCTTTCTTGAGTAATGCACTGAGATCTCCAAGGTGTCCTAGCTCGAAGGACATTTTAATAGGCTTTCAGTCCTTTCTAAACTTTCCTCTTCTTTTCTCCCAGGTGTTCTTCCTACAAAAGTCCAGCTCTTCAGAAAAAAAGTTTTAAGCCAGAAGGAGCTAGGAACTCAGCCATGGTAAAGCATAACCCAGTTCAGATGATGATACTTACATTAAAACCATCAAGAAACATTCGTGGATGCTTCTGTTCCCAGTCTGATGGTTTTAGCATTTTGTTGTGCAGCATGCAGCCAAAGAGACAAAAAGCCCAGTTATCGCTGTTCACAGACACGAGCTGCTTCTTTACAAAAAGCCACCAGATAGGCAGCCTCAGCCTGACCGAATGAATTAGAGGACAAAAAGGACATGTTCCTGCCCTGAAGCTAGCCACAGCTCCCAATACTTGTTGTCAGGGAATGGGGAAATATCAGGCCCATAGCTCTTCTCCCCTCTCTGAGGGCCTTCAAAACTGATGGAGAGGGAGTGGTGCTCTTGGGCAGATCCAAACGAGGCGGCACTGTGGCCCAGAATCTTTGACCATGTTCAGCACCCTGGCAGGCCCAAGGGGAACCTCCTGGGCATGAGCTAGGGAAAGGGTGGAGGTGAGAGAGAAGTGGCAAGGACTCACTCAGTTAAGAGCTTAAAAAGGAAATCTTTGGTCAATCTCTTGCTCTTCTCTCCTAGACACATGTTCAGCAGTTAGACATGTTTCCCATCAAGAACTACCAGGGCTCTAAATTCCAGAACAAAGCTCAGTAGCTTCCATCTTAAATGAACACATTTTGGGGTGTTTTGATTTGGGGTGCCGGGCTTTAGGTCCACTTTCAGAAGTGCTGAGCACTGCCCACCAAAGGAGGGTTTGTCCACAGCTGTTAGTGCTCAGTGCCTCTGGAAAACGCATCTCAAGGGGTTTCTAAACAGATATCCAAAAATCAGAAACAGCTTTTGAAATGTGCAGGCTTCCAAAGCAGCTGAAGCAGCTTTGCCACTAACCAGCCAACTTGCTACACTGCCAGTCAGGCCTTCTCCAGCAGCAGCTTTTAAAATCACATTTGATTGATGAGCAATTTTATTTATTGCAACTTCTGCAAGTGCTACTTTGTGAATACAGGCTTGGAACCACCATCTCTTTTTTGTTGTAGCAGTAGTTGTGTCCACATGGTATCTTAGCTGGATCAATTCTGGATCCAAGTGAGAATTCAAGAGAAGCAAAGGAAAAGGATGAGGGAAATTCTTCTTTTTCTTTGGTACACCAGCCAAAGAATGGCCAGGCTCCCCCACCTGCACTTCCTAGATAACCATCTGGATTTCCACGGATATCCACCTGGATATCCATCTGGATATCTATCTTGGCATTATCTGTAGTTGATGGCGCAGATCTTTTTTATTTCAGTGGGGCCAGAACTTCACTCAAATTCTTGATAGAGTCAAGGAAAATTGTGAATGCATCCCTGGGGACAGAGCTTTGTCTTCTTGTGCAAGGTATAAGATCCCCAGTGGATTTGCATAACCCCAAAACCAGCCCAGCTGAGCCAAAAAAAAAAAATAGGATAGCCTTTCCTGAGCAGCAGTGTGGTTTGGAGGCCAAGGGTCGGTGTGTGTTGGAGAGAAGGCTGGCTCCTATATGTGGTCCTTGGCAGCATCAAGATACCCAGCTCAGCCTTCAGACCACACCAATGCGTTCCTGCAGTTAATACCAACACTGCCACCACTTGCGCTCTGCTCCCCATGACAGCCTTTGAGTGAGATTTGGACACACAGTTTACTGGATGACCTTTTTGTTTTCTCAGCTCTGGATAAGAGACAACCTTTGTGATAAAAACAGCTGTGAAGCAAAACGGAGTTACTGGATTTGTGATTTAAGACCTTTCTTGTGTCACACTTTTTGATACTCACCCAGGCTTCTGCTTCTCTCTCCCTGTAGCTGCAGGCAATGGGGAGTGTTTTCCCTGGTCTCAGGCAGCCAAGAGGTACCAGCAATTAAGCGAATACAAAATGAATACATAAAGCTTTCTCACTTTTACCCTTCCAATTCTCTCCCCCATCCCACCGAGGGGGGAGTGAGCGAGCGGCTGTGTGGTGCTTAATTGCTGGCTGGGGTTAAACCACGACACAAGAAAGGCAATGGCTAACCTTGGCCTGAGACCATGAAGGACCACCTCTGTTTGCAGAATGTCTCAGCATTCATCTTCCCAGCTGGATCTCCTCTCCACCGCTCCCCACTGCAATGTCCATTCCCGTGTTCGGGGCCATGAGGTCAGGCATGGAGGTCATGACCTGCCTGTAAAGTTTGTGCACATGCACTTCCATGACGTGCAACACCACTGCCTTGTGGAAAGTAAACGAGTGCAAATGACCCCGTACTACATCTCTAACATGGCAGCACAAGCAATGCTGTAGGGCCTCTGTGGGCTGGGGAGCGGGGCCACCTCGGTGATGGGAGCAGCGTCCCAAAGGCCCCACGTGGACCCTCCTGTGAAGTGACACGCTGGAGTGGAGAGACTGTGGCCGCACCATCAGGGACAGCCAGTTCGATAGACCGGGCTCCCTGAAAAGGAGAGGCAGAGTCCAGAAAAGCCCCTTAGACAATGAATTATCTAAATCAGGCACTAAGATGTAGCACTGATTGAAAAGCTTATTCAAATTGCTTTCTCTGTGATTCATAAACTCTTCATGCAAATTCATATGTTAGTATGAGCACAAAAATTAGAAAGCTGGAATAAGATTGCTTTAATTTAAATAAGAGACACGGTTGTGAATATTAGGCTTTTACACTGTTAGCAGCAACCCATCAGATGTTAACAAAATCTGATATGCAACAGTTTTACATATCCCCTTGTGGGAGAAAGATCAACTTGCAAACTGCTTTATAAATCAGCCACAGTGTTAGAGTTAGGCTACTGTATCTAAATGGCTTTTAGATATGCTTCCTGTTTTAAGCTACCATATTTACAAATGAAAGCTTTTTCAAACCACATCTTTTAATATAATTTGCATATTTAGTAATACATTGATTAGCATTAAATATCGATTATTGCAGTTTATTTCAGAAACAGATGGGATGCATTGAGTGAAAAGCCAGAGCGTTTAAACAGAGCACACTCCCAGGCTGACTCCTGATGAATGATGAATACAAAAACTTTATTAACTAACAAGAAAAAGAAAAAGGAAAGAGGAAAGGACACTTCACACTGGCTCCTTTTCAAGCGCCTCCCTCGCTTGAGAGTCTACGAAACTGCCATTAAGGAGAATTTAAATCAAATAATGCCATTCAAAGATGCGCATGGGTTTACGGAAAGCTCTGGCACAGCAAAGACAAAATCCTGACCCTGACTCTCAGCCGAAAGGAGGAAAAACCTGCCCCGAGGAGCCGGAGTCTCGTCCCTCCCTTCGGGCTCGTCCCCGGTGCCACCAGGTGGCAGCCGCCCACAACGCACATTTTCCCGGCATGTTTTGGGTTTTTTCCGCGATCCCCGGGGAACTTCTCGGGCTGGGTGAAAACTCGGTTGGGTTTTCCTCTATTCACAATGGCCTCAGAGCACCTGGTTTTCAAATACGCTGCCTTACTTGGCACCTGATAGTAGGAATACCCCTGTCTCTACTATAGGTTTCACAGCTCTTGTTTGTTTGTGTGTGCAAGTGTATAGATTATATAGATATATAATTTTGACACAAAAATAAGATGTACATAACCTGTATAAAAATGATCTATTAATCAGCCACATCTACATGGATGAGCATAGTTTTTTAATAGCAAAATGAGCATTTAGAACAACAATGTAATGTAAACATGTTATTCATGTTTACAAATATTCTCCTCTAAGAGAAACCTTTCTTTCCCAAAAACACATCAGCAGGTCTTTCATCTTTATTTAGGAAAGCACATTAAAATAGTTTCAGGAAAGGAATAGGCAGTCTCATGAAAGGTAGGTCCATTGGTGGTTTTTAAACATGACAGTTCAACATCTGGCTGAGCCATGGAAGTATGGTACAGGAGGGATTACTTCTATATGTGCCCTGCTTCTTACACTCTTTTAAGAAAATGTACCCACTGCTGGGCACTGATGAACCTGTAGCCTGACTCAGTGCATTGGTTTGTATCTTATTTAAATTAGCTTTCTGTATAATTAATGACACAACCAATTAGTCTGTCAAAGGCTGAAATACCATAGCTAAAATAAGCTTTGACACTTCAATAGATCTGTTCATGTAGATTACATAAATGTTATTTCTATACTACCCATTCACAACCTTTCCTTTTGTTTTACGCATTTTACATTTCTAACAGAAATTCCCAAAGCAGGAGGTGGAGATCTCCAAGGGGAAGCAGTTCTACCTTCCCTCTTCTGGTTATTTTATTCCTGAGGGGGCCTCATTCTCCTCTCACACAGCTGCACACAAGCTTTGCAATTTAGGACAGCAAAGGAAAGGAAATCATCCTGCCCTCCCACACACCCTGTATGCCACACACACAGACATGCAGGCAGCATAATTGTTTTTTTTCCTTTTTAGTTGCAGAACATAAGTTACTGTAGAGCTGGGGAAATAAAGACTCCATCCATCAGAGCACATAGTTCATCCTGAAGGAATGAGGAGGGCTCCCCTTGAGCAAAGCCTGAGGGAAGGGGCCTGGAAAAGGGAAGGCATTTTTCTCTGGAGTTCACTTAGGGAGTTTGCTCCAATTTTTTTCCAAAGAGGAGGGGCTAAATCAGTGGAATGATGCTGGGGTTTAGCTCCCAAACCTCCAAATTTCCCTAAGCTCTCTGTGAACCCAGGGGGAACTTGCAGAAGGCCAGGGCGTCCCAAACAGAAACCTGTGTGCTCAGGTCCACCATGAGTCAACCCACTGCCCCAGTGGTCAAGCTCTCATGGGAGGAGAGGAGACCCTGAGCTCCAGCCCCCAGGTCTGGGCAGGGAGGTCAGCCACTGGTGGCCACAGGGGAAGGATTTCTTTTTTCACCTCCATCGCTGTTCTTCCTTCTCTGTCCTCTTGACCCTGTGGGGTCCTGTAGAGGGAAACGGTTTTCGACACCACTTTCTGTAGAGGAAGGATGGAGAGCTATGTATGACATGGGCACCTCCTGCGCAGACCCCAGCGAGAAGATCAGCCACATACCGGTGTGGGGGTTTGTATGCGGCACTGCCAAACACCTGGTTCCCCTCCTGCAGCCTGGCTGAGAGAAGGCACACGGCTTTGTCGGTTCGGATCCTGCTGTTTCGATATCTCTTAATTTCATTTCAACTCAGGCAGTAGACTAGCTTGACTGCCTTACTTAAACCTCTTAATCTCCCTGTCCCTCTATTTTCCCCTCATTTAGCTTTGTGCTGCTATTACAGTATGCAATTCTGAACATTGCTTTGGGTTACATTTTTTAGGAAAGATACTGTTCACAACAACTGTATCTTCACTTAAATCTCTTTCAGATTAATCAGCTGCTTAAGGACACTTGGGTAAGTTTCTTGGCATTCAAAAGAGAAAATTATTCTGAACAGGGAGCATTTATTTAGGGAAAAAAACCCTGAATATAGAGAATTAATTCACAAGCATTTAAAAACATATGAGCTCTCCCAGAACTGAGAGAGAAATTCTTTGTTAATGTTTTAGGTTGCTGTGGCACAGAGCCAACATTTCAGTTACAATATAAAAAGCACCTAAAAATTACCAACACCTCCTTTCCCCATCTTCAAAGTTTTATTAAATACTCAAAAGTATTTAAAAGATCAGTTATCCATTTCATTGCTATTGGGGGATTACTCTAACATGATGTGTTTGTCTCCCATTGCAAGTAGTGAAAATTCCCCTGTATCCAGCGTGTTTTGTTTGGATTGAGATGGCATGCAGCTGATGACTGTGACCTTCATGGTGGCTTAGATCCCTGGCTGGCACTGATTTTTGATTTAGTGCCGATCTGCTGCGCTTGTCACAGGCTGCAAGGTGCTTTCCATGCACTGATGGAACAGCTCAAGGCAGAGGGGCCCTGTAAATGTCTATCTTTCACCAACATTGTGCTAAATAGAGAGCTGAGTTTTCTACATGTGAATGACAGACACTGAGATTATATACAGGAGTGAACTGGGAGTTCTTCCACCCGGGCTGATGCTCGGCGGTAAATGAATGTCACTGTAAAATGGGAGTTTTTATTATTATGAGTGGTAATGAATATAAGTGTACAGTGTTAAACAGAATATTTAATATTGCCTATATATCCACATCTGATGGCAGGAACTAGCCATATACAGACCATGTGCCCTGTAAGCAGTTGTGTATTTCCTTCAAATCCTAGAGGATTTGCACCAGAGCTCAGTTTGACTCTGTCTGCATTAATAAGTCATTAATAAATCCTGTTCCTTAATGACATATTCAGCTGAAAATTAATTCACCCCAAGCTCTCCCTAGAAGGAAACTAGCAAACTGGATTGCAAATGGCAAAGGATTCCAGGTTAACTCTTTGTTTATTCACCAATGTTAGGAATGGATGAAGGGGCAATCCAATGGTGTCTGCATAGGGAAAATCTCCTATTAGGCTCAGTGGAAGTTTCTTCTGCGTACAAGCGCAGGGAGAGGCTGTTAGGATTGCTTCAATAGTATAGGGAATAATGCAACGCAGTTTACTGTCATATTAATCTTATCACTCTGACATTTTTAACAACACAGGTCTTTACAGGATAAACATATTCCTTGCACTCAGAACATCGTATCAAGCTGATTTGTAATTTCCATATATTAGATGCAAGCTGGAATATTCAGATTACATAAACAAATGGGATAATGAATACATGCCCTCTTAAGTGTAACAGACCAAATCATACCATCAGCTTCTGCACAGAACTCCCAAGTGAAATCAAAACGAAGAAGAGCACTGCATTGAATTGAAGAGGAATGAGGAATTCTGCTTAAAAGCCAGAACGTCTTTCTCTCAGCTGACTGGCTCTCTCCTTATTATTGGAAAATTATCTATTTATTAACTACTTAACTGCTTTTTTAAGTTCTTGCTTTAATGATTAAGGTTGCCGTCACTAATTTCTAAGGCGGGAGAGAAAAGGAAAGAGACCCCTTCCTCCTCGTTCTGTCTCTTGACAGCTAAGTACATTTTCAAGGATATTCAAAACTGTGTTTCATTGCCTGTTGCCCCACAGAGAAGCAAGGGGTAACTGAAACCCAGGAGCACTCTGGCCATGGAGCAATGCTCAGGACCAGCTTTGCTGACTTCAGTCCATGTACTGAGCAAAGCTACATTAAGCCAGTTTTCCAACTAAAGGAACACAAGCCATGGTAGAAGGAAATGTTTCAACCCCTTTTTCAACCCTGTTTTCCTATTTATGGAAAAAAACCCTATGAAATTGAATTAAGATATTCTGAGTATGTGAATTATGAAATCAACCAAGGAATTTTTAATGGGGGAGGTAGAGGGAGTAACATCCACTATGGAATTTTGTAATAAAGGGATTTTAGATTAATTTCCCCAAGTCCTTTTGTTTCCAGCAATAATCAGTACTCTATGAGTTTTGTCTATAGGAACCATTTCTTCCTTTGGGCAAGGACTGTAGTCCTCTCAATTGGCCCAGGAAAGTATTATTTTCACTGGTTTTGACAGACAGAGGCCAAGCAGGATCAGGCTATAGGCTACAGAGCCTCAGTTTCCTCATCTGTGACAGAGAAGTCCTTTTCCTAAGGGTGTTGTTGGGCTAATTAATTACCATTACCAGAGTGCAACAAGAGTCTTACATGGATGAGAGAGAGAGACAGAGATCAATTCCACCTGGAGCTGAGCTCTCTGCTTGGCTTCAGCCTGAGCCTTGGCTCAGAGGAAGATGGAGGGATGCAGGTGGCACAGTACAGCTTTGGGCTGTGGAGGACCGGGGTTTCCCTCCAGCACCTGCTGCTGCCTGGGGTTCGTTTGAGCATTGTGGTTGTTTGGATCACCTTGAAGAGGGACACCTGGAGCTGTTCAAATCATACACCACCCAGAGCTGCCAGGCTGGCACCCTGCCTACATCCAGATTGCGGCTGGACACTTAGCTCCATCCACTGCCCGTAAGGGAGCCAGTGTCTGGCAGCCCCATACCATAGAAAGTCTGAATTCCTCCTCTCCGCTTGAACTCAGACACCACAAGAAGTTCAACACCTCACAGTTTTGGCTGCTGTGATGCGAGGGCTTAGTGTTTTTAGGATGCAGTTCAAGTAAGCAAAGGGTGCTGTGCTGGGCCAAAGCCCTGACCCACCTCCAGTATGCTTCAGGCTGAAGATATGAGGGCCACCTCCCCTGCCCTGGCACCTTGTCCTGGGGCTGCCCCCACTCCCCATGGGCCCAGGACCCCTGGAGATCCAAACCTCTGGCCATGCCTGTTTGAAAGGTGCTGGGAGAAGGCTGGTTGTGGTGGTGAAATTGGGATCCTGGAAATAACTGCTGTGAGAAAGGCTTGGACATCAGTAGTCAAGACTTGATGTGGAATATCATAGCAGCTGTTGGGAGACTGCAGGCAGGCATGCTTATTGATGGGCATACTTAAAAGACAATATACCTCTTGCTCTGGTGTGAACATGATGCTCTTACACAAATTAGCATCCCTGGACACTCTTATCTATTCCATAGCATAGGACTCCATTGGGGGGAACCATAAAATGACCCAGTTCACCTCTTAATATCTTCTTATAATGTAAGAAGAAATCAGATATAGAGAGTAAATTTTATTTGCCCCAGCCACAATAAAACTATCATTGGAAATTCAAGACATATATAGGCAGCACATGAGAGCGTGGATTTACCTAACACATAGATGAAATTGTTCGAGAACACCTCATCTTTACATTAACTTTTTCCCTGTAAAGCTGCCAAGGTCAGTAAGACCTTGGTTCATCTGCTGCATAAGTGCCAGTTGCTTAAGTCAGAGCTGCTGTGGGACAAGTCTCTTGAAACATTCCTACCTCCCAAATTTGTGAATTGGTGGAGAACCTCACAAATGTGTGTCAGATCCTTTTCCAGCCCTCCTTGTTCCCTACTGCCATTTAGGTTTTCTAATGCAGCATATTTCCCCATGTTCCTCTGAACATACCTGCCCTCTGGGGTGAGAAAACAGAGCATTAGCTAAAAACTTGCTTAGCAAAATTTACTGAAGTGTTCATCGCGCTCTTTCTTGTTCAACTGAAGAGCAATACGTACAGTGCTTACTGCATGTGAACCATAAATCCCTGCAGCTGATGCAGTCTGCAGAGGTGTTGATAGATGGGTAATGCAGTCTTCACATCACATGTAAGACCTTTTTTTTAATCTTTTTTGCAATTGGCTTTTTTAAGTTTCTAACTTAGGCCACCCATACGTAAGACCGAATTCTGTGGGAGTCTCTGGGCCCAGGGTCTGAGCTGGCTTTTTGCGTGCATGAGGCTGAACATTCAGTCCCTAAAATGGCTGGAGAGTCCCAAAGTGAAGGATATTAAAACCTGATTTTCAGTCTTAATTTTAGAAAAAGCTGCTTCAGTGTTATGTGGGACGGAGATATCACATTAGCTCTTACCAGATCCCTGCCTTTGGAGGGCTCTTTCAGTGTGCTAATGGCACTTTGACATTTTGTGTATTACTCTTTCAGGTTCCATAATCAATTTAACATTAACATTCATGTAAACTATTAATGAAGTAATATTAAAAAAGAAAAATGTTCCTACAATACTGCAACATTTTTAATGCCTCATTAAAATCATTAGTAATGCTAATATTAAAGAACTTACTTCATCTTTCAGAGAACCCCAAATAAATCATAATCAAATGTTTGCTAACGTACAGCCAGAGAAATAATTTATACATTGCTGGCATATAGGCATCATGTACGCTAAAGATGACACCGTAAGGTCATATTATTAAGCACTCGCAACTAGTTCTGGCTTTGGAAACTCATTGTACACTCATATTATTTTATAATTATCATTAAACATACTGAATATTGTTTGTGGTTTTTATTTATGAGAAAAATATATAGTGTGCCTCTCAGCCAGCCAGTACTTTCATGGAATTCAAGTTGCAAACAATGACATGCTTCACTGACCTCAGTGACTTACAAAAGCCATTTATATTCAGTACTCTCATTTATTCTATCTTTAAAAATGAGTAAGAGACATATATTAATAGCAAGAAACTGGTAGAATGATTGCATCACTATCTGTCTCCAGATTTATTGCAACACTTCATTCTCCATCAGTTGAACTGACATGGGAATGTAAATGTCATATATAATATTTATATAAAATTTTACTACACGTGTAAGGGGAGGTCTGTGGTCCCTGCTTTGTTGGCCAACTTTTGCACCCCATCCTGAAGAGCTAGTAGCCACAGGAGTAGCCTTTACTCAGTGACTCGAAAGGGTGAATCCCAGGAACAGAGCCCTGATTTGGGGCACACCAGGGCTTTAGCCATGTAACAGGGACTTCCTTAACAGTGAGCTGGGAGGAAAGCTGGCACCGGGTGGGTTCGGCACCACACAGCAGCACGCGTTAGTGCTGTTTCACACCAGCACCCTCTGAGCATATGGTCTAGAGAGGGGACAAGGCAGGTTCTAAAGCTGAGCTGGAAAGCTTTGCCAAATGGGTGTATTGTTTGGTTTAAACCAGTGCAGACACCCACTTACACCAACGTGCCACCCACTCCCAGATTAGCAGTCCTGCGATATAAAGTGGCAAACAGGTGGGTAACTGCCCATCTAAATCTGCAGCAAGGAACCAGAGAGAGAACCCCTGCAGCCCTTCCCCAAGAGCCCCATCCTGCAAACCAGCTCAGTAGCCCAGGTGTCAGGATCCAGCCTTCTGGCCTTTCTTGGGGTGAGCACAAGCTGTCTCTCGCTCCAGGGGCGATATCCCCCAGCACAGGCTGGGCCGGGCAGGACTGCTCCAGGAGCAGCTGCAGCTTTCCCTGCTGTGCGTTCGGCATAGCCAAGGTCACCAGGTTAGGCTGGGGACAAGGCGAGTCCTGCCACACTCCAACAAAAAGTGAGCTTTGCTGGGATGCTCCCTCCATTAAGCCACAACGTTCAATCAGTCCCTCAATCTGGAGCAAAACATACTCGATATTTTAGAAATCACCTCACCATTGGGGTTTGCTGGTTGCTGTGCTAGACATTTGGGACCAGACCCACTGGACTAAGCAGGAGCTTTGGTCTTAACTTCCAAAAATGAGATATCCAACCTTTCCCACACAGTCCCCCAACCCACTCACTGAACGCCACCCTCCTTTACAGCAAACGCAGCTTTCACATCCTCCCGTTATTTTGAGCGTTGCCTGACCCAAGCCCTTGTTGCCAAACAGGTTTTGCTTTGCAAAACCTCCTTGAGGAAGCTCGACAAATAAATCCAGTGGTGTAGCCTTGTGAATTCAAAATCAGAGGGCTAATTCTGGCATGGTTTGCGTTTTCTGTTTTAATTTGTCATTTGGTTTAGATGAAAGGTTAATTGCATTTTCTCTTAATATATTTAATACACTGTGGTAACAAGGAAGCTCTAGAAATTAAAGTCATTTGTTAAAAAACTCAGCTACATCATCTTTAGCCATTCATGTTCCCTTCAGAGAGAAAATTAATTGTTCTGATCTAGTAAGCTACAAAAGAAATACAGCCAACAAAGGGTGAAATATGAACATCAATGGTAAGTTTCGAATTTACCCTATTTGTTTTGAATGTAAGATCTCATGACCCACTAAAATTCAGTTCACAGTGGTTTATGAAAAATAATGGCTGAAACTGAATGTCTTAATTTACATTTAATGCAATTAAGAATGGTTTAAATTATGACTGATGAACAGCACACACAGATGTCAGTCAGTTTCATCAGAATAAATTGAAGTCAGTGTCAATGAATGCTCCATTGATAAATCCTGCTTTACATAAAATTAATAAAAATAAGGAAATATAATCCTTAGCTAATTGCAAAATGTTCTGGAATTCCCCTGAATTTTGGAGAAGAAAAAAAAGTGTAACTAGAGAAAGCCACAAAGTAGCATATGAAAAATTATTTATTTTCAAAGGTGCCCTGTGTGAAATTGTGAAATGGTCTGAAAGTTTACTATAAAGTGCATTGCTGTGCAGAAATACCTCGCTGTACTGACGTGAATCATGGCAGGGCAAGGAAGACGTCTGTAACATGCAGCTGTGTGTGACTGCAAGAGCACTGCTCCTCGCAGCTTCCTGAGAAGGAAGATGTGCTGTACCTCCACGCAGGGCACAGCATCTGAGCAACTTTTTCCCTGCTTTTTCAGCTTACTGGGAACCTGACTTACCTTCGTCAAACCTGGTGGCAAAATGCCCATTGATTTCAGTGGTAGGAGATGAAAAACACCCTCTTGAAGATGGAAGGTCAGATTCCAGGTTTATACCAGTAAGAATTAGCCCAGAGTTTTCAACCCATGCAGTAAACACGATGCAAGTATCATTTAGTGCTCTCACATGTAATCAGTGTCAACTCCTCCCCACAGGCATCATCTTTTGGTTTTATCTTTGCATAGGGCCCAGCACAGCAGGATCATGGCTCATTACTGGTCCCCCTAAGCACTTCCACAGTATGGAGGAGGATTAAAAAAAAAAGTAATACAAATGCAGGCTGATTTACAGAATGGTTTTGAGGTAAAGCAAGTGTACGCCAGAATTTCACCAAACATTTGATAAATGCTTTTCATGCTAACACGAGTGCAGCTTTCATTCTGCATTCTGCATAGAGGAGATGTTGTTGCTTTCCAAATGAATATAAAACATATGAAGTATTTTTCAGTCTGTCTTCCAGGAGCAAACATCAAACATAGGGAGCGCTGAAAGCTCAATACTCGGCTCACAAAGTAATTATGGTGTGGTCCTGCAGTCCTAATGCAGAAGAAAAAAAGAAATCCAACAAATATTAAAGTCAGTAGGCTTTTGAGCATTTCTTCTGTCTCTGTAAAGACTGCAGAGGCTGATTTTAATAAATCTAAATTCTCAGGGTAAACAAAAATTCTTTCTGTGAAAGACAAGGAAACAATATTTGCATGCAGGAAAACATTGGGCTTCCACATCACAAAAGCCTACACGTGCTTGTAACGATCACAAAAGCTTCTTCACCTTTGCGCATCACCATGTGAGAGCTCAGTACACATTCTGATTCACTGGCTTTTAAAACTCAAGCTCCTGTATCCAGGAAAGCTCTGGAGGACAAGCTTATCTGAAACACGAGCTGTTCCCTGCGATTTGAATGGTATTTAACTTAAAGTTATGCATAAACACTTTCCTGGGTAGAGGTCGTGGGTTACTGACCATTTTTTTGTGTATATATAAAGACAAATGTCTCCAAGAGAGTTCCATCTTCACGTCAAACTATTTTTAGCCAAGATGCAGTTGTTCTTTTGTGTGAGGGAAACCATAATCTCCTCAGATCAAGATGCCACATCTTCTAAAATGTACGCAAAGGCAATTTGTGATGCTACTATAACTAAACCTCCCAATAATATTTTGCAGTTAGAAGCTTTTCCTTTCACAGGGCGATTTTAGAACAGGTGACAACAGCCCAAGTTTAAATTGGCACTTAAATGCACATGGTATATATTTTGCATAGGTAGATAATTACTCTTTACGTCTTTCAGGATATGCCTATTGCCCCTTGTATGTCTGTTCTGTGATATCAGATTAATCAGGATGCCTTAATTGTGTATTCTCTCTGGGTGCGGGCATTCATTGTCTGTATGTTAAAGTGTTGAGTGTCCTACCTGTCCTTATACAATATGGCCATTGGGCCAATCTGTGCCCTAGATAGGTCGATTGAAAAACATATTATCCCAAGGGAACTGGAATGATTTATGCAGCCCCTTTCTGGTGCCCAAAAGCAAAGGGATACAAGTTTAGGCCACTGCAGCATCATGTAGTCCTGCTCGCGCTTTCTGTCCCTGTGAAATGTTTGCCTGCCACACCAAGCTCAAACTGCTGGACTTGTGTTTCCGAAGCCCTGTACAAAACAAGCTGCTGACCTGAGAGCTGTGGGAAGGACCTGCCACCAAAGGATGCTAAGCACCACCGCTCCTCCTTCAAGCCAGTGGGAGCTGTGGGTGCTCCACACCTGTTTTTAGTGGTGTCTCTCACTGCTTAAACCATGCATGGAGTGTACGGTGTCAAACACACCTCATTTAATTCTTGCCAGAGACTGCATAGGTACCAGACTAAGCACTTACCTAGGCCCAAATTCTCAAAATGGAGATGCCCAAGACTGCTCAAAAGTGCACTCAGAATTGCATGCAGTATTAGTACAATGTGTCTTTGCTATGCTCTTATCATCTTGTAGATATATAGTGTAATTTATGCTAATAGACTGACTCCCAAATTTACCCTTGCTGTGCTAGTTACTTTTCTAGAAAGTACAAATGGCACATTGTTATCAAAGAACCAGAAAAAAATGGAAATAGAGGGCAGGGGGAGCAGTCCCTGGTTATCCAGTCCAGCCTCTGGTTGTGCAGAAAAGTGCTTTATATTTTTTTCTCCTTATATTTTCTAATGCTTTTCCAATTTAGTTTTAAATGCATAGGGCTTCATGTGATGGGGCTTCTCTGCTTCCCATGAGAAATTGCGCCAGAGCTGTGTTATATATTTTGCTGTCAGGAAGCTTTTCCTGATTCTTAACCTAAATTTTTCCTTTGTTAACTTCATCCTATTACTCCTACTTATATTTCCTTTGTCAGCCTAAATAACTTTCCCACCCTCATTTGATAGCTGTACCCTTCAAACATTTGTAGCATGCCATCCTGTCCTCCCCACTTAGTCAAGCTACATGTATTTTGGGGTTTTTAACCCTTTTTATCAGTCATTCTTTCCATTCCCTTACTCACATTTGTTGCTGTTCTCCACACAGTTTGCTCTTTTGTTCAGACCAGAAATCAAATTATATTCCATATGCATGTTTCTCTTGAAAATAAATGCTATGCGTTTGCCTGCTTGCCTCCTGTGTCCACAAATTTTCCCCTATGCAAGCTATAGGACGAGAGGAAATGGCTTCAAGTTGCGTCAGGGGAGGTTTAGATTGGACATTAGGAAGAATTTCTTTACTGAAAGAGTGGTTAGGCATTGGAACAGGCTGCCCAGAGAGGTGGTGGAGTCGTCTACCCTGGAGGCGTTCAAAAAAGGTGTAGACGTGGCACTCCAGGGGCTAGTTTAGGAGTCATGGTGGTGTTAGTTGATGGTTGGACTTGATGATCTTAGAGGTCTTTTCCAACCTTAATGATTCTATGATTCTATGATTCTAAAGATATAGAGGGAAGCACAAATGAAGGAGGCAGGAGACTGCATTGGAGTGACACAGAATGCTAATAAAAAATGGTTTAAGGTTTTTTTAACGTACATTTTTCTTTCCATTTGACTTTAAGAGATCATCACTCAATGTTATTTCTTAAACTGAAGAATCTAAGGCGAATGCTTTGACTTGATTTTAAAGACATTGAATTTTTTCTGCTGGTATAAATAGTATGGACACAGTAAAAGTACTTGAGAGAGCCTAATGAACCATTTCTTACACCCCATTACCTTTAGTCTGATATGACTGAGAGTACAGAAACTAATTATCCTCTCTTTCACAGGCACTGACATAGATCTACAGTAGGTCTTAAAACACAGTATTCCATACAACTCAGCAGTTCCTCATGTAATACATTTCTGTATTTTTTCTAATCGAAATCTAAATTAGAGGCATGCCACTTCCCATCTACCTGCCACATATATGTTTTATGAACAGTTCTTTAAGATGATTTCCTACAAAAAAGTGCAGGTAGCACACGGCCAGTCACAGGGCAAGTCCTAAAAAATTAAAGGATTTTTCTTTGAAAGGAGTGAGGCAACCATACTGCTCTAATGACAGAGCAGCTCTGCATGGTGGAGACTCGCACAGGAAGGCTGCCAGTCTAGGGAATCAAGGGAGTGTGAGAAGAGCACAAGATCAGAGCTCATCTCCCCTGGATCCCTTGGAGAATGGAAAATTGCTTTTACTAGTTTGGCTCTGCTCTTCTGTACAAGAACAGAGCAAGGAGCAAGGCTGATCTAGGGGGACAGGAAAACATGCGTCACTCCGCATTGCTTTGCATTTCACAGAAAGCCTCACCAAGGCAATGCAGGTGCGTCAGGCGATGGGTATGCCCTATCTTTACCAGTGGCTATGCTTTTGCAAATCGTTTGTTCTCCCATTGGATTTCCCAGGCTCAGCTCATGTGAGGAAGCCTGCTGGCATGCTCCAAATCCTACCCTTGTCAATCCACCTGAAATGCAAAGTGTAAGGCGCCAACATCTCACTGCCCTGGGGTAAATGCTGCTCCCAACTGGAGTGCTGATTTGCACGACTGTAACTGAGCTTGAACCTTTATCTCACGTCAGACAGGAGATGAAGTTTTCAGCTGGTTAACGAGGAAACACTTGGAAACAAGCTGCATATTGGGATGCAGATCGTTCTATAAGACAGTACATACATTTATAAAGGAGACATGTAAGGTCATTGGGAACCATCTGCTTTAAATATTTAAATGTCCTTACACTAAACATATGAGTAGTTTTGCCCTGGATTTGTAATATTAGCCATCTACCAATTTTTTATAACGGTAAAACAAAAGAAAAATGGGAAGGTGGGAGACAAGGCATGGCAACCAATTTACAACACCTGGGCCTTACATGGCTAGCTCAGAAGCAACTCAACCTGTCCAGGAGCAGTTTGCACTCTTTGCAGCGGCTCACCCTCATGCAGAGTGAGTCTTTTGGGGGTGTCCTGGAGTCCTACACCCTAAACACAATGTCACTCTGACCCCAGGAGGAGGGCAGGCAATAGGCAATCTAGATAACAGGAAATCTCCTCCTTGTACAGGGTGTTTCCGTAGAGGGTAGTTTTGGTGTGATTTGTCTTGTCCAAACAGCAAGATTTCCGAAGCTCCTTTTGTTGCACTAGTTGGTAGTCTAACACAAGTGAGCATTGGGGAGCTATTGCTCTGGAAACCCTCGCCTCTGCTCACTCTGTACTGATTTCCCCAAATAGATGGGCTCCCACTTTCTTTTGGTTACCCCCAGTAACAGTCCTAAATAAACCCACTGTCTCCCTCTCTCTGCATTGTACTCCTCACATGCTTTGAGAGCGCTATCCTTGCAGGCAATCACACTGGCACTCAGAGAAAGCCACCACCCTCAACTGCCCTCAGTCAAAGCTATGCAGATCTATGCTATTTGTGAAGACAAATATAGCATTAAACCACTTTGGTCCTCCTTTTCTTTTTGAAGCATTTTCCACTAAGCAGGACCCCCCAGGTGGAATGAGAAGAGCTGGAGGGCTCCTGGGAGCACAGTGATGCCCCAGCCTTGTCACTCAGCTGCACCTCTGGGGCCAGGGAGGGGGATGCCCACAGCCCTACTATGTTCCCAAGAGCCTCTCAAGGAGAAGCAGCCCAAAAGAGTCCACGTACACTGTGTTTAGTTCTTTATTGCAGCTCCTGACAAAGACCTGTGAAGGCAGAGAGCACCAGCTTCTTTCTGTCTCTGGGTTTCTCATCTGGGTCTATCTAAGCCACATGCCTTGGGCTTCCTGGGCCAGTGCATCCTGTAGCGTTAGCTAACGCCACTGAAGGGCCAAGCTGGGACAGGCTAGACACACTACTCACAGCTAGCAAAGCTGTTGCTCATGCCTGTGTCCTCAGCAGACTAGTTTCTTCATGTCTCCTCCACAATCTGAGGAACAGCATTAACACAGCAGTTATCAAGCTACTCTTTTTAAATGGTCATCTGGATTCACACTCTTTGCTGGGATTATACATATATAATATGCATTATACATATCCATATTATTCCTGAGGTCACACTTTCCCTGAGATCCGTCACTGCACCACAGTTCTTCCTCACCAGACTCTCTAGCAAACATACACAGGCATGGGGATTAATGAATTCACCAGTGCAGCTGGATTGCTTTTGATGGTTAAAAACTGTTACCAAAAGAGGGAAAGCTGAGCTATTGCTCTCCTCTGGAAAGAAGGTGGGGAGTAAAACCACAACCTAAACCATTGGTGGGGGGGGTTTTGTCCAAATGTCTCTGACTGCTCTGGACTATAGGAGCCACTCTGCCTGCAATTGCCAAAGTCTAGGAGCAGAGCAGGACAACCTCCTTCCCCAACACAAGGCCTTGAATCATTATATTGAAAAATACAGTTGGCTATTGTTGCTATTGCATTTCACTGATATTATCATTTAGAGCCCTGTCTTGCACCTACTGAAGAGAAAAGGCAAACTCACCAGCCTTCTGGGAGCCCCCATGCTCTTCCAAGTTCTCTTTGAGATTGCTTTTTTCCCCAGAAGATATTAATCTGTGTTATTACAGATTTACTACATCTATCTTGTTATCTTCATTTCAGTATTTCTGTCCTTTTAAAAAATCCCTTTACAAATATTTTTTGCACCATCTTGATAGCAGCTTTCAATTCAGAGCAACAATGTGACTTCTTAATGAAATTTGTAAATCTATCTATTCTTGGATAATATTCATAACAAGCCCCAAATGACTACCAAGAGAAAGAGTGAAGAATCTGAAGAGAAGCAGCAAAAATAAAAGATGAAAAGCAAAACTGTGAGAAATAATTGCNAAACAGCCCAGCCTTCCACTTTCTATGGCAACAACAGTGAGCCCTTTGCAATCTGACCTGCTGAGGAAAACCTGCTGTTAATTAAATGTTAATTGCCTTAATACAGTCTGCATTATGTGGAAAAACACAAGTTATTTTAATCTGCATTTTAAAGAAAACATCTAAGGCTTAAAATGCCAGGCAAAGGCACCTTATAAATCAACAGATATATGTTGGGTCCTTTCTAATTTCAGCAGGTAGAGTGTGTGATTTGATTGAAGGATCATGATTCCTCATGAATATCTTTGTACTGCCCCCTCTATGATGGGCAAATGCTGGTGCAACAATCCTCAGAGGGACCATGCCACGTGTGAATTACTGCCAGGACCCCCAAGGAAATGGGATTGCCTGCTTCCTGACTCTGAGGGTTTCCATACAGCAATCTGCCTCCCTCCTGCAACCTGCTGCTTAAACAACCTGCCTTCTATTAAACTACTTAGAACCTAGGCAAAGAGACCTCACTACTGCAGCCAGGTAATTATCTGTTTTTTCTGCTGGCTTGGCCCAGGCTCTGTAGAGCCTTTCCACCCCTGAGACTGGGGTGATGGGGAAGGGAGGAACTAAAAAGCAAAAAATCCTCTTTAGGATGACACAGGAACAAACTCTCCCTAGCTGCTTGCACTGGCCAAAATTCAGTTTAATGTGTGATAGAGTCTCAGCTCTATTAACCAGCTTTTAGAGCTGGGAGATGAGCAATGGCTTACTCCAGCCCCTGCACTGTCCCTACTTGCAGGGCAGATGTGACTGCTTGGGTCACATAGGAGGAAGCTGAGACCCACCAAGACCTGTGGGCACAGGGGTAGGAAAGGTTCCTGGCTGGGGCTGGCTGAATTTATTATGCTGCTTTTTGTCCAGACTGAGTTTGTTATTGTATTTTACCTTATGTAGACCACTGCAAATGCTGTGATGGCTTGTGTGGAGCATCGTAGGTGATGCAACTGCAGAGTGCTTTGGAGATGTTGGAATTTGCTAAAGGAGCTTTTCCCTGTGTTTGCCATATTTAAGCTTCTCTTGGTTTTTTTGTTTTTGTTTGGGTTTTGGTGGGGTTTTTTGGGGTTTTTTTTGTCCTGATGCCAGCTATGGTGATATCTGAGACTAATTTCTGAGATTTCACTGAAGGCTGGCTTGAACTGTACTGTAACTTCCCTTCCACTCTCTTTATAGCAATGCCCCAAAAAAAAAAAAAAATTTATTTCCATTTGCATTTAGCTGACTTGAGAAGCAGTGTGGATGAAACAAGGTACCCCACAACTGATGCTTGGGTAAAACCACTGATCGTGTACCTACATTGCCTAAACTGTCTTTTGGGAAGAATAATTTGAGCAGGGCATAACAGCACCAGCTGCAAATGTATATTTCTCTCCTTTCCTCTTTTACTTATCTGCAATTTGCAAAGGCAAAATATCAAAGTTGAATAATGGTAATGAAGGGTCAGGTTCTTTGCTGGTGCAAACTCATGTAACACATAGAAGCTGATGAAGTTCCACTAGTTTACACCAGCAGCAAATTCCACTTAAAATAAGCTGTATCTGTGCTGCAGTGGTCTCACGGGGATATGGGAATACTGCTTCTGCAATTTGATGCAAAACTATTTATAGCCTCAGAATTTAACCCCCTAGAAAGGAAGCTGCCAGAGGGAAGAAATCACCAGAGGTGAGTGCTGTCAGTGAAGCACTGGCACTTCCAGCACAGTTCAGGGTCCTGTCTAAACGCAGAGCCAGCATCTGTGGGCACGTTGATTTCCCAGAGACCTGCCCCTCCCTCGACCACATCTGGATTTGATCCCCAATGTTTACAAAGCTGGGGAGTGTCTCAGTGGTTTTTGATTATGTGCATTATTTTTTTCATCTTAAAGCTGCCCATGTAGAGAAAAATGCAGGACTTCAGTAACAGTTACCAGCATGATTTGCTTTTATTACCTTTCTGTTCAAGACCCTTATTTCCCCTTGTAGCATGTCAAATTGCCCCCAAAACCATATTATACAGCAGAGAAATGTCATTCACACTTCACTGGCTATTGATTTACTTTATTGGCACAAAATTAGCCTGAGATAAACATTTTGTCCCCTATTTCCATGACTGTAAGTGATATAGTTCACGGTGAGATAGGCAAACCCCAATGTGCTGGGTCACATTTTGACATGGCTTTCTAATCAATGTGTGAAAAATTACCTAATGAATAATGGGTTACACATTTCTGCAAACAAATTAACCAGGGTGAGACTGAAACTAATGATTATATTTATCTAATGTAATTTCACATGTTACTAGTGCTAGTAATATTTTTTTTCTTCTTTCCATGGTGTCCTTAGAATTACAGCCCAGCTTTTGAGACAGATATTTTACATCCCTTTAAACAAATAATTTTCAGATTTATTAGAGATATACTTTTAAAACCACAAGATAACCACAAGTTGCCACCTGGATACTCACAAGTCTATGGGGCCGGATGGGATCCACCCGAGAGTGCTGAGGGAGCTGGCGGAGGAGCTTGCCAAGCCACTCTCCATCCTTTATCAGCAGTCCTGGTCAACGGGGGAGGTCCC
>WAAD01012700.1:16233-28967 GCA_013389945.1 Fregata magnificens
TTTTTAAATTTTTTAAAGGTATTTATAAGCACCAAGTCCCCAGTGAAACAAATGGGGATCTGCTTTTGAGATCAGAGCAAGCTCAGTAATTGCCATGAGCTGTGGAGCATATGTTGTTACATGTTATCTCTTTGTGCAGCGACACGGAGAGGAGAATTGAGGAAGAAACAGTGCTAAGTGGATCATTGAACTGTGTGAAGCCACGGGGCAATTCCTGTTAGAGGCAGTGCATGGGAGGCATGGCTACAGTAGTGGCCAGAATGGTGCTTTGAACTGGGAAAGCATGTCATTTCCTCGTCTACTGCATAAATCATACATGCAAAATCCATTTGCTTAATCTTTGTGTACCAGAGGAAAAGATGACTCTAAATGCTGGATTTTCCATTACATGATACTAAATGCTGGATTTTCTGTTTCCATTATTTCATTTAAATAACTTTACTTTTTGGCTTTAAGCAACAATTGTTCAATAAATAAATGACTGTATTTTTTGGCTTTAAGCAACAATTGTTCAATAAATACTCTGTGATATATTAGTTAAATTTATTAAAGTGCTAACTGCAAAGAGCTTTTTTCCCTTTAAAATTTTTTTTTTTAAAATAAAGAAAATCAATATCAAGTTCCTGTAGATTGAGTTTTTTCGAATGTGCACTTTCTCATTTGAAGTGTCTTTGGTAGCATTAGGTGTGCTAAAACATAAAGGGGAATGACTGGCATTTCCTGGAAAGAAAGATCAAAGAGCATAAGGATTGTGCAAAATAGAAATCAGTTGTGTTACTCAGTTTCCTAGGGAATTTCAAAGAAAATTTCAAGCCCTGCTACTTTTAAAATATTTATTATTTATGCAACTTATTGGTCAGCTTACTTTTGAACTAATGAACATAAAAGCAGAACTAATTAATTAGCTTTTTCATCTCTAGAAAACTTTAAAATGAAACTTAATCATAATTAATGAAATTAATACACAGATGTCTTTAGTTTACATGAAAGTAGAGTGAAGAACTGAGGCTACAATTTTCTGCTTCATTGCATAANAGTGCTGCACCTTCACACTGGTGCATTGTAACACTCCTCTTAGCCGCCAGTTAGCTCCTGGTAAAAAGCTATATGCATTTGCCCTGTCTCTTTCAAGAGGATGCTTCTGGGCTATTGCTGAGTCTTGTGACTGCTGACATTTTTTCTTGTTTTCCCCACCCTGCAAGGAGGACTTGCAAGTGGACGGGGTAATCTGGGCCCACATCTTCCTCTCTGCAAATCTGTGGGTGGCCCTCCTTATACTTTTTCCTGAGAACACATGATGTATGCATGTGATTTTACCATGATACGTGCATGTATTTCAGACCTTTAGAAGTCTGCATGATGTGCAGTGCTGGATCTCGCAATGTTAACACATTGAAAACAGAAAAAATATAAGTTGAGAGTAAAGAAAATAGGTGGGCATGTTAATGCAAAGAGAAGCACAAGAAAGGGTGACCTTTATGAGGCTTGCTCATGTTATATATACCTTGAATTTTATTGAGACCAAGACAAGAGAACTCTTTATTCCACTTTAAGAGTTGTGTGCAAGTTTGAGCTCCATAAATTAGCATGAAGAGGTCCTTTTGTGATGTGTGAATAGCAGCTTGCATTGTAGGCTGAGGTGCTAGCCTGAGACTGCAAAATGCTGTGTGGTGTGTGCTTCTTTTTCTTTTTTCCCCCTCCTAGCCGTTAACTTATTCAGCCTCCATCCAATGTGAAGTTAGTGGGGCATTGGACCCTTGCAGAATTAAGCTCTGAATTTTTAAAAATAAAACCAATAAGATTTGCAGAGTGGGGTCCAGGATGCATAACATATAACTTAAAAATATGGTCTTTTGCAGGAGGGATCCCCTAAAATCAGCCTTTGAGCTAATATTTTAAAAATGCGATTTCAAAGTATATTGAGCTATATTATTTACTCAGTTAGAATGGTTTAATAAATNCACTGAACAAGGCTCTGATGTAATTTCCCATGACTGCGCCCGTTGACACTGGGAACAAACCTACTTCTTCTGGCTTCCCTTTGGGAATACAGTAAACTTTTCAAAGGCTCCTGCTGCAAGNGTGTTTTTGAAAGCAATGAAAAATTTGTCATGGTAGCCTGAAAGTCTGCATTGCTAGCCCAGAAGCTGGCATTGCTGAGGTAGTAGCAGTATGTTGTTTTATGCTGATTCTGTTGCTGCTCTCACTGTTATGTGCTTTAGGCGTGGAATACCTTGAAGTGAGTTAGTATTGAATGTTTGAAGGTGATCCTTGCTTTCTGCCATCTCACTGGTAAAGCTGGTGTAGAGCCAGCCTCAGTAAACTGTCAAGACAAAGCTGAGTCCATTGCTGTGTGCATTCCATGCTGCCCTTGTAATCTTTCCCTCCTCCCTTATCTGGGATGGTTCCGCTTTCTTCTGCACTGTATAGTAGTGTGCTGGCAGTGGAGTCACCTGCCCTGTCCCGGGCTGTAACCCAAATGACTGGCTGGGGGATACAAATGTTGTCCGTATTTGCTTTATGTGATCTTTAGGATATGTTGGACTGTGACTAATGGTCAGAACAAGACCTTGAATTTTCTGTGGTCTTCTCTGAGAAGCCAGTATAGGCAAGAGAGTTTGCAGTTTGCCTTTTTATTTGCTCTGTGGTGCCTTGGGCGGGGGTGGGGTTAGGGTTTTCCTTAGCTTAGGACGCATGTAGGAAAGAGCTAATGTACTTACATAGTTATGTTTCTGAGGGGAGATGTGCTCTGCCATTCAGTGCTGCTGCTCTTGGATGTTTTATTCTCTTTATGGGTAAATAAATTTGCTCTTGAAAAGAGAACAAATACATAACTTTATTACTTAGAAGTTTTCCATGAATGTACTAGGCAACCGTGAGAGTTCTTGTAAGTAGACAAATTTCCTGGTCCATCCTCAATGCAGCTCCTTTCCAGAGGAGTTAGGCTATGTCATACCTATGTTTTTTTGCATTGCCAGGAGACAATCATAAAGTCCCTTATTCAGATAAAAAGTTAATAAGAATTTACCCCTTGGTTCTCTGCAGAGGGGCTTATTCATTGTTTGGGCTAGTCTGGAGCACGACTCTCTTCTTGACTGAAATACTGCAGTTAAGTGGATGGAATGGATGGATGATTAGATTATCAAGCTGCATAATACAACTAAGCCCCCAGATGTTTTTGTTGCTGTAGTTGAGGGCGGTCAGTGCTAGAAGAACGTAACAGAAAAGGATTTGGAAGTCCATTGTTCCTCACTATACCAAAATAGGCATCAAAACATGAGGAAGTGGAATACAGCTTTTTTTGCACATGACAAAAGAAATTGATAGGAAAGCAAGCAGCAAGGCAGAAAACTGTCAAAACATAATTCATTAAATCTAGCCAATTTGTCACTAAACTTTTTTATTACCAAGCACTAAAATTTATGAAATGGAAAAGATTATCAGGTGTTTCTCATAGATTAAGGCTACGCTTGGTGTAGCATTCAGACAGGAGATATTTTTCTGTATCGTTTGGCTGCTGTAGTTGAAAGCAATGTTGATATTCACAGCAAAACAGTTTTATTGTTTGAACCCATTAAGCCATCTCAATAAAATGTGGCATACTCGTTCCTAGATCAGCTATAATGCTGTAATAAATGTATTCATTTTTTCATTTAAAATCTGAAATCTGTGATGCAAATGACCTTTAGATGTTTGCTTTTCACAGTCTAGGCAGAAGAGTATGGCATTGGGAAAGCTGAATCTTTGTCCTTGACATGGATTAATATCTCTGTGTTCAGGAGAAAAGCTGAGTTGAGTCTAATTTATGTACCCCTGGCAGGATGCTGTTGAAGACTGATTGTTTATTGATACTGTTTTGGTTGCACTAGTTCATTTGCTGCATGTCATACAGCATATTTGCTATTCTTTTCCAATACTGCCAATAGCAAGCATACGAAAATCGCTCCTAGAATTGCAAGATTGGCTTATAAGAAAAGCAAACTGTATTTCTGCAATGCAGTTTGTCTCTTTTCACTTTCTGGTGTTTTGAGGGGGGTGGGTGGGTTTTCCCTAGCTTGGGGCACACGTCTTCCTTGTTACTTTTTTATTAAGTTCAACCAGAGATTCTTGTCCAGTTCTATGGCAGCTGAAGCTCCCAGGAGTAGATCAGATATCACAACAATTTTAATACAATAATGGGAGCTGTCATCATCAGTCCACTAGTATCACCCCTAACACCAGGTGATGTGCAACAGGAGATAGATGTTGTCATAGAGGAAGGTAGGATGGCTGCTACCTGATTATGCAGCTGAGAGGTTGAGACCTGCTCCTGTTGTACCACTTGTTTTGGAATATCATGATTTTTCTTTTGGTGATCAAAGAAAGAAACTGAAAAAAGTGTGTGAATTTTTAAGTTAATTTGTCAGAGATTTTTTCTTGTGCACAAGGCACAATCCGATAATATTTTGGCAAGTAGAAGAATCTTTATGTTTTAGCTTTCTGGTAATTTCAAAGCTCTCCAGCAGAGTCCGTAGTTCAGAGTAGCAGATGAGGGAGGGTGAAGTAAACTGCGAAGTGTTCTAATTAAAACAGAGGAGAGTCTGAAATGGCCACACAGGGTTTAAAGTGGGTGGAATTGCCACCCGCTGTAGGCAGGATCTGTTTTCTGTGTCTGTTTCCTTCTTAGCTGAGCTTTTTTTAGGGAACTTGGTAAATACAAAATTCAGCTCAAGCGCTGAATGGGTGGCTCTGAGGATTTCCCTTGTTTCTGCCAGGAGGGAGGAGCCATGCCTATTTTTCCCCCTGATGTAGGGTAACGCTAGAAAGTTGTCATGCCACAGTGAGACAGGAACTGCGACCGTCACACAGCTGAGGCTGGCATCTGGTACCCTGTGATTTCAGGGACAGGAGCATGCAATTTCATCCCAGGGCTAGCTGCTTGCCTGCCTTCTGTTTCACTAATCTCTCATGAACCTATTGGAAATGGGTGTTTCCAGTGCCAGTACAAAAGGAATATCCATACCCCTTATTCTTTGCTTGGTGCTAGCTCTGCATCAGCTATTGGAGGGCACGGCAGTAGGCACCAGTGCAGGAAAATTGCTTTGCTTTGGGAGCTTTAGTGCAACTGTGCGTGTTGTTGCTTGAGGTCCATGGTGTGTGTGCAGTCTGCATGAGTCAATGGAGAGGTGCTTTTGGGGATGGGGGGGGTGCCCAAAATGCATGGGGACAAGATCTGTGCTTGAGCTGAAGACTCACTGGACTCGGGAGACCTGTTCTCACATCAAATAATGTCTTTGCCCCACAATTTTAAGAAACTGAAACCCTGTAACTCTCACCTAAAGTGACGTACAGAGCAAGTGAACTGCTTTCAGCATAAATTAGGCAGCTGAACTGATTATCATATGGGATTTTCCTAATGTTCGAATGCTTTGTTGTTCCTTTCATACTTTTTGAAGAAAGGGTATCTAAACTTCACAGCTGTTCAAAATATCAGAAGCTGTTGGGAGTTGGGATGGTGAAATTTTACATAATTTTAAAGGATGATGCTGAAAAACAAGGCAGATGTTTGAAATATAGATTCTTGTGTATGTATTTTAAGACTAGTTTCATTGGTCTGTAAAAAGTTTCGCTCAATATGGTGCTTCAAGCTGGCTGCTCATAGATGTTTTAGGGACTCAGTAAAATAAGGTTGAGAGTATATTTTAAAACTTTTTAGGAAAAAGCTGTGCTTAAAACTTTGGAATGTGTTCTGGTTTGTGAGAAAGTGGATGTTATTAAATATGACAGGATATATATTTTTTAAAATAACAGTTTTTGAATGCTGTCAAATAGAGCATGGTCCTTCATTAAATCCATTTGATCAAAGGAGATTGTTCTAGATAGTTAGCTCTTTTTCCCAGTATTTTTACTTTAGTAAAAATGTTTGTAGGGAATTATGGTGCTCCATGGTGCTAAGCTGACAGTTTAACTGAAGCATGATTTTTTCCAAGTTTGTTTTGTAAAGCTTATAATGCAGTAGAATAAACCAGCAACAGAATCTGGAGATTTTCAACCTCTTTTTTTGTAAAGATTTAAATCAAGATTGACTGCCTCGGCTGACGACACGCTGTAGAAAAAATGCAATTACTGAGCTTGACAGAAGATAAAGCTGGCTAGTATGAGACGTAAATTGGATAAAATTGTATATTCCAAATTATGCAGACAGCCAGATGATCTAATGGCTTTCTCTAATTTTAGAATCCTTTAGTCCTTTTTCTTGACATCTTTCTTATATATGTATATATAATGTGTGTATGTGTGTGTGTGTGTGTATAGATACATGCATAAAAAAGTACGGTGTATGTGTGAGAGATATCAGAGATGCATTATGAGCTAGAAAAGGAGGTGACTTTTATGAGCTGAATACATGATGATGGTCAGCATTTTTGATCTATCTGCCATTGCTATTATAGGATCTTAAATTAATATTTCAAGACTAATATCTGCTGCTCTCTAAAGACAGCTATGTATGAATATATACTAGAAGGACTCAGTGGGGTCACTGTTTAAATACGGAGTCATATGTAGAAATAAATACTGGCATTTCATTATTGAAATGCCTTTCAACCACACTGTGAAGCTGTGTCCTTCAGTAGTTCATTTCTTTCTGACAGTTGTGCACTGCTAACCACCTATGCCTTCTTTCATGCCTTGCCTATAACTCAGTGTACCTTACAGTCAAATGCTCAGAGCTTGCAAGCTGACGTTCATTTACTTTTGGGTTTCTGGTTTCTGTTGAGAGAAGGTGGCAAAGACAAAGCTGCAGAGCATATTGGCTGTTGGTGTTCCTCCCACCCATGTGGACTGAGGCTGGCTGCCTGCTATTGCATGGCAGAGAGGAAGATGAGCTGGACTGGGGTGGGTTAGAGGAGACCAGGTGGTGGGGCAAGGCAGCACAGGACTGGGGTGTCATTCGTGCACTAAGGTTTAAACACCTTGGAAAAAAGGGGATCTTCCACCTTATCTAGAAGAATACATCCTGGTTTACTGGGTCTCATATGTCTTTGACAGTTATGCTTAACTCTGGTACTTTCTCAGCTGATTTGGGAGTCCAGTTCTTTCCCTGAGGCTCTTTGGACAACACGTGAAGATGGGTGGGTTTGGGTTACTGACAGAAGTGCACTTAGTGGTGGTGAAGTCATCCCCTGCTTCTCTGCCTTCCTTCTGCTTGCTGCTCATGCTTGTATTTAGGGCGCACAGCTAAGGATGGTTGCTGCATCCCACAGGAAGGGTGCAAGGGCACTGAAATGTCTGCTTGCTCTCTTGCCCATTCCCATGCTGGCTTGTTTCTCACTTTATTTCCCAAAAGTCCTTTTTTGCTTTGCTGTGTCAGGCAGAAAGAGAAATCCAAAAAGTTGCCTTGTGCTGTAAGACAAAGGTACCTTTTCTTCCTTGGTGTCATCTGCTCATTTATGTAACTTCTCCAGTTTTGAAAAAGAGGATCATTATAAAATAATTGCATCCTGAGGTTTTGTAGTCAGTTTTGGCACAGCAGGTATGAAGCTGTCAGAGCTTTGCTTGTTATAATCTGTATGTCAGCCTTGTGCTGGCTCTAGCTCTTTCTGCAGAAACTTTTTAAGAGAGACTTTTTTTCACATAAGCCTGTAGCAGGCATAGATAATCTGGGTGAAGAGAAGTGAAAATGTAGCCTTAGTCTGCTCCCAAATTACAAGAGGTTCAGCACAGATCTTTCAACACTTAGAGGGGAGAAAAAGAAACCTTACTTAACTTTTTATCTTGAGATAATATTCAAAGCTGTTCACTCCTTTTGTCAAGTTGCTCAGTTTTCATCCTGGCGTTTGCTGCGGCTCTGCTTTTGCTCTAAATGTGACAGGAATGTAAAGAGAGACCTTTCTGATGCAACTGGTGACATAGGAACCAGCTGTACAATATATTTACGAATGTTACTGTATGTTACAATTTTTAACAGGTCTCCCTCCACCTCCTTAACCACCTGTGTGAGAACAGGACTTTATTTCAAAAAATTTGCTTTGGACCTTAAATACCTGTAAAGAAGGCACTTAAATTTTTTTTTTTTTTTTTTAACTTTCCATGTTAGAATTTGACTTCTCTGAAGTGACTTGCTTGGGAGAACCATGCATTGCTTAATTGTGTGCAGAATGTAGTTTTCACTGTAGGGCTTTCTTATTCACCGCTACATGTAGTAAAATAAATACAGGTGATCCTGTTCAGTATCTTCCTCTGGTCTTTTCTTGTTTTAATGAGTTTTCCTCCACATGTGTTCAATTGCAATAGGCAATGTGGATAGCTGAGGGAAACTGGTCAGTGTGCATAAACACCCTCCGCATCATACACAATAAATTGAGTGACTTTACAATGCTTTTCGTAAATGCCAGCTACTGTGGAACATGTCAGACAACTCCCAATGTTTAAACATATATTCTGAAGTCTTTTTTTTCCCCCTCTTTTTTTCTTTAGTTTCAGCAGGGAGCTAAAATGTTATAAATACCAAAGACAGGAAATTGTGTCCTGAATAGACATATACAGTGTTTCTGTGAGGTCAGGGTTTGCACTGGGAAAAGTGAGTTGTCATTTTGTATGTAATTCAGGGCTTTGCCTTCCAGTTACTAGGTATAAGAAATGTTTGCAATGTCCTAGGATTTATTTTGGAGGTGGAGATCTTAAAAGAGATAAGAGAATAACTACTGCTGGGAATAATCAAGTGTGATGAGTTCCCAGCTTAGTCAAAAAGGATGCATTTTAATAGTGTGTCAGTATGTACCATGACTCAAAGATGTGGAAAACAGACCAATTACAGAAACAGTAAAAAGCTAGGTCAGTTTGCCTTTGATCTGTGCTGAGTGCGTGGGAACAGGAAGCTTGGGCACAGGACAGAAAGATGAAGATGAATCTGACAGAGTAAGGGAGAAAAGTGGAATCAAGTAAGAGAGAAACAATTCATTTGTTATGGGGCCTGTAAAATGTATTGCTTTATTATCTTCTTTTTTGCAGCTGTGGTTAATGGAACAAGCCTGTAGAACCCTCCGTTTGGATTTTTGCTAACCATTATTTAAAATGTTTTGTGTCTTTTGTGGTGATATTTAAAAGAAATTCAGAAAGAATTTTTGTTTTAAATCTGGATTATATGTAATTGTTCTTAAAAGAATAAAAAAAATACCATAATTGAAATTTTGTGTGGTGATGATTACAAATGCAAGGGGAGTTCTGGCTGTGCTATCAAATGGAGGTCTTATTTTAGGTAGTGCTAATGAGGCAGCTCATGTAGCTTTCAAGGACTGAATGACCTCCAGAAAGAGAGAAAGAAAGAAATCAATCCAGCTCCCCTTACTACAAAAAATTTGGGAACAGGGAACTTTTTTTTGGCATAGAGACAGAAGCTGGTATGACACAGAGAATGAGTTCCTCCTCTGATGCCAATAGCTGGCTTTTATTAAATACCATTGGGGTGCATTGGTGTAGGTGCTGTGTCCCAAGGAATGCTTCTGGAGGACAGTGTTTTCAATCTACCTCCCATAAATTTGGTTTTCTGAAGGTTGGATGTCTAATCTCACAAATTCCATGTTGTTTGTTTTCCTTCACAACAAGCAGTTAAACAGCTGGGATTATTACAAGGTGGGGGAAGAAGTATCGATGAAAGGTTCTTTTCTGTGCAAGTGTTTCTGACAGGAGAATGTATTTATGCATGTGTGTCTATAAAGCACTAGTTGAGCAGTTTGGAAATAGATTTTCATGGTAAAATTTTTCTTTCAGTTTGCCTAAAGAGAGTAAGGAAATAAAACACTGTGGCAGCTGGGAAATGACCGAATGTGATCCTTCAAGTTACGAACTGTCTTCAGTCAAAACACATGGGAAAAGTGAGAGAGCATAGCGCAATATTAAGAAAGACCAAATAGCTTTCTCAGAAAGGAGTTACTTACCTTGGGCAGGTGAGCAAGATGAGTATTTGAAAGAAAAAGTGTGTTGATGGATTCTAAATTAGAAGGTGGGAGAGCTTTTTGTGCATCCTCACCCTCTTCTAATCCATGAAAACCTTTCTGGATATTCTTAGAAGGTATTATGACAGGTGTCCTCTGAGGCATTAATGATATGATTATATGGTATGACTATCGGGCAGTTCCGCTGCATAGCGTGGTGAGGACTCCTCAGCCAAAAGTTTTTATCTAGGCCGTTATGACATCAGATTACTGTACGAGTTACACTTTCAGCTGGTTCACTGGGAGCTGTTGACTTCATCACCATGGCTGAGGGTCTTGTCTGCCAGGAGACATTATCTATTATTTGCAGCACTTGTAGAGATTCAGCGTGCTTCAGAGTTGATATTGCCAGACCACTGACTCTACGGCTGGGCTTGTGATTCTAGAGTAATCCACATAATGATGGATCAAATTCCCATAATATCTAGTCATATATTCTGTTCTTCATGTAAGCTCTTAGCCTCACACATCACTCTAATAGCCTTTCAAATGGGCATTAATTCAGCACTTAGGAAATCTCTCCCCCTAGGGATTACGTTCCATGATCTTCCTTTTCTTTCTCCTTCCCTCCCGCCCAGTGCATGCGCACCCCATGTCACGTTTGCAAGCATTCATGCTGTATTTCCCCGTGAGAGCAGAGAAACGTGGGGGTAACCCGAAGCTGGGGGGGTGAGGGAGACCAGCTGAGGTGCCGTTAGCAGTGCTTATGGGGGCACCAGCTGCCCTGTGGCAACAGCAGCTCCCGGCTCTGCTCATCTCTTCTTCCAACTTGCCCTTCTCTGCTGCGGTTGTACTTTCCCACTTGGTGTGGAAACAACAGTCTGGCTGTTCCTGCATGACCCTCACCATGGCTGGGGGTTCAATAGATTCAGCTGAGCCCTGAAATGTATCTGCAAAGCAGCATTCTTGCCCCTCAGTGGTTGGTTGTTTTTCTGTGAGCAGCTTAACTACGCTGTGTCACACCATGCTGATTCTGTCTTCTGCCTGTGCTCAGAGAAGCATCTTGTTTGGCTAGAAGTACCTTTGCTTGCTTTTCTTTTTTAAAATACTTCTTTTTGTATAAAAAGGGCACACTGCTGTGTATCTGTTAGAAAAGGTGTAGTTACAGAACTGTACTTGGAACAGAATACGTGGGAGGCCTCATTTTCTGGGTCTGCTGAACCCACTGAGAAGACTCAGTAATGCACGGGGCCAAGGGAGGATTGTTGACCATCACCTGTACTGGGGGACATTAAGTATTTTTGTCAAAATCCTGATTTGGCTCTGAGGTTGCTTTGTAGGTGAGGGCTGAGGACTCAGTCTTGAAATCTCTCATTTGCTTTGCTAGATGTGGTATGATGGTGTGTCCTAGCTGTATCTCCCAAGTTAGTTTTGATGTTGAGGATGCAAGAGAGAAAGCAGAGTTAGCTTTTCTGAACAGTGCTGGATATTGAATAAAATGATAGGTTTGTTGACAGAAGCACTCAGTTCCTTTTAAGAAATCAATAGTGCCTCAGATAGCATCACGGATGCTGCGCTAATGGAAGCTGTTACCAGAAGTGAGCAGTTAATGCTGCAAGCCTTCTGTGAGGCCGTCACTTCAGGGACATAAACCCTAAATGACCAAGTGTTGCCCATGTGCTGAGGGACAGAATACAATGATGAGCCCTGTAAATGAATATTGCATTTGTGGTTTCTTCAGTGCCTGCCTGCCTGGCTGGTGGTGACTTTTGAGAACTGCAGTGTGTGAACTATAAATGTTTCTTTTTTGTCATTTATAATTTACTCCTGGGTCAGAGTAATTTACTTGCAGAATAGCACTCAGGTCAAGAGCTGATTGTGTGAAAGCTGTTATCTGTGTTCACTCCTGCCGTCCAGGTTTTACAGTGTAGTAGAATACAATTTTCATCTTCCATATGATTTTGTATTTATGATAGTTTCCATTGCATGGGACGGGCATTGTGTAATTTTTCTATGGTGTAATTGTTTCTTTTTCCCATTCATCTTTTATTATTTGACCAATGTCATCCGACAATAACCTCTGATTCAAGAGAGGGCAAAAATATGCTGTTGTATGGACAAAGCTGTCCATCTGTTGCAAATGTGCAAAACTAAAGAAAAAGAAGTAACCTCGAATAACCCTCTTCATTTCCCCACTGAGGTAGCACACAAGAGGAATCATCTTTGACAAATGCATTTCTGACCTCACTACAGCAGGTATTTCTGGGTAAATTTTCAATGCTATGTACATTTAGCCTTGCAGTTTCATTTAAGATTAATAGAGCTTTCACAGCTGCATTCACACATACAGCCTTGAAATTGCTCTCCACTTACTTCTTTTCTTCTCAGCATAGATATTTTTCTCCTTTTTTCTTTGCTTTCTCCTTTATCTTTGAGATGTATTTGTGTATTTGTTGCCCAAATGAAACAGTAGGAAGAGGTTGATCTGTGGGTTTTGGGTTTGGGTTTTTTTTTTTTTTAATTTAGTGCTAATAATTAATATATAGCACTTGGGGCTCAGCTGATAATTAAGGGCTCAGAAACTTGAGTTTAAAGACTGATATCTTTGTAAAAATGATGTTCTTCAAGACCTATTCCAGGTTAGCAAATAAGTTCTAAAACCAGAGGAGTATGGGTAGTTTTTGTCTCAGGCATGAAGTGTTCTTGTGGGCAAAGGTTACCCGTAGTGGCTGCTGAAGTCCCTATGAAGTGAAATGGGTGTTAACTCTCTAATGCTTTCACTCATGTATTCACATCTTTTTCTTTCTGCCCCCGCCCCCC
>WAAD01012701.1:0-14164 GCA_013389945.1 Fregata magnificens
CTGGTGTCCAGCCAGGGTCAAACCACCACAAGAACATTTTGTTTTGTCTATCCGATATTATCCAGTAGAGCTGAATTAACTTGATTTTCAAATAGCCTTTTAAAAAACTCTTCTGTAAATCACAGATATGAAAGTTGATAATGTTTGATTGACCACTATTAGCTGTTCATTGGTTCTGATGTCTTTGGTCTCCAATGTATCATTTTCCATTTGAATGTATAGGCTTAAAACTTCATAGAAACATATGGATACATAAGGCTTGTCAATCAACAGTATCTTATCAAAAAGAAAAAATGAAATTAAGGGGAATAGAATATTCATTTAAAACAGCCATTTGAACTTCAGGAAATTCAAAGCTAAGACTGCAAGTAAAAGAAACAGGACAGGTGAAAATATTAAGATTAACTTTGACTATTCTCCATAGAACAAAGGAAGATTCAAAATGAACATAATATGCACAAACATGTGGATTATTTTTCTTTAATGTGTGCATGGGTGTGCTCGTCTCAGTACTGGATGAATTTCTTGGTGGCTTATAACTGAAAACAACATGACCCTCAGATACTATGTATAACTAGACAATAGATTAGTATATTTATTCATAAGTGTTGATATTTTGACCAGTATATATTCCAAAGTAATCCAGAATGCTTTTCCAGAGGGGATGGGCAGAGAAAGGAGGAAGAAAAAAGAAAGACTTGTTAAGGATACATCATAAATACAACAAAAAAAGACATTAATTTACAGCACCAGCCAAACTGTCCAATGTATTGAAGTAAGAAACACTAAACCACAAAACACTAAACAACAAAATGGTTTACTTAATAAGCATCTTTTACAATGACAGTGTGAGAATATAGGCTGGAGTCTTTCAGTGCAACTTGCAGACCTTTTCACACATGAGGATATTTCAGTTGACTTCAGTGGACTGCTGTTCTGATGCTGGACTGATTTCTTGTTTTGAGTTTGTGGTCACCAGAAGTAGGACAGGGAAATAGAAGCATTGATGCTATTCCATTTTATAAAATGTACTGACTAATGCCCAACAACACAGTGCTGCATTCATATCACCATCTCATAGGACAGAGAATGTTTTCTTTCTCCTTTCCTGTCTGCTTCCCACTCAACCCTGTCTATAGGATGTATCTATAGGATGCACAGAGCTCAGCAACCAGACCCAACAATGCTAGAGGGAAGGGCAGCAATAGATGTCAGTGCCTCTGGCTAGCTGGATTGTAAGAGCCCAGAAATCAGCATAAGCAAATCTTAAGCTTATTTTTTCACTAGATAAAATGTTTTTAGGACTAGGCCTTGAAAAACTTGATCTTGTCTTTTAAAGAGAAAGTAACAATAGCTGCTGTCTTCAGGCATACAGTTGTATTTGACATGATGTCATGTCCCAATCTGAGAGGAGGGAGGGAGAGCGACCAAGGTTCTAATGATCCCCTCAGACTAAATTAAGGTGAAGCAACACTAAATGACCAATTAAACATTTTATTTTAACACAGAAGTAATTTGAACTTGGGAAGGCAACTTGAGCTTGAAAACATGGAAAAGCGTTGGCGGTGGGGGTTCTTATTAATAATATTTATAACGGAAGAGGAAAAGGAAAAGAAAGGAGAGGCGAAAGAGAGAGGGAGACAGGGAAATATCACCACCCTTGGATCCTGTGACGAACCAGCGCCGCCGACAACACACATGACGTGGGGTGGAGGGGGGGGTGTCCACGCGTGTCTCTTTGTGGTAGTGTCTTTTACAGTCTAAGCCCCACCTTCGGTTACACCCCCTGTGAGCTTATATGGTTCTTGTTCCAGAAGTTTCTAAACCTTCAGTGCATGTGCCATTGTGGGGGGTGGTCGTGAGGGGTCTTTCGGGCAGGCACAAGCCCCTTCCTCAAATAAACTCTGTGTGACCCCTGACCATATTTGGCAAGTTGTTATGTAAGGCACCACAGAACCTGGGACTGCGCATCCTCCGACACACACCCCTTGTCCTGTGTCAATCAACCCCCTCTCGCAGTTTGTTACAATGTTTGAGACATCAACTCGCATTAACTCTTTCAGTCCCTCACACATGAACAGCTGATTTTGTTTCCTGCTTTAATGCTAGTATAAAATAGCTAATACAAATATGTGAAGTTTTATTAGCCATAAAAGTCACATCTCCCATTGACACCTCAGACTCATATGCATTGTCATCTTTATGGCTCTGATATCAATGCAAGTTCATGAGACAATAACTTTTTAATAAACCCTTTTTATTAACAACTGTTCCACAGCTCAACTGGAGCTAATATATGTTTAGCAGTGCTTCAGAATTTAAATGGTACTGAAGGTCTTGTAGACTGTCATTCCCTAACTGAACTGTCCCAGCAGCCTTTGTAGATGCTTCTGTCAATGAGAGAAGTGCATTGCTGCATCTCAAAGCAGTATTAGAACTGGGGAAAATGCTGCTGCTTTTAAAGTGAAAGCATGTCTCTTGGGGGAAAAACAATATGTGGACACAAAATGAATATACTGAGAGGCTGTTTGTGTGGCCCAAGGAGGCAAAACAAAACTAGGAAAGATTAATTCTGTGAAATACCTCTTCGGGACACAGACATTAAAAATAAATGTAGTCTCCAGACACTTGGAAATTTACTATATGAAGAAAAATTTGCTAGAGACTGAGATATAAGGTTGCAGGCACTGTTCATGCTTGAACATGTTCAACCCTGAACATGCTTGCTGGGTGCTAATAGCCTCAGATTAATCTAAGGAAAGACACATAAAGGTGGTTGCTTTGGATTATATTAATTACTAAGCATAATGCTTTAGTTGCGACTAATTGAACCAAATTCCTCCTTCAGATAAATGGGTGCAATTCTCATGAAAGTGCCCAGGAGTGACATCCCTATGCAAGTCAATAGACATCCATTCTGATGACAGTTCTGATGATCCTACAAATGCCAGGAAGCAAACAAACGGAAAAGCTTCTTTTCCAGCCTCTGTGAAGCTAAATAATGCTCTTTAAACTTCTCAGATCTATTTGTGGTCATATCTCATGTATTATACTAGTGTCTGAACATTAGGTCAAGACTGGGTATGTATCTGCTAGGACCATATAAAAGCAAGATGGGAAGCTGCAGGCTGGTGCATCTGTGTACTGGTTTTGGCTGGGATGCAGTTCTTCATAGTAGCTTGTACGGGGCTATGTTTTGGATTTGTGATGAAAACAGTGTTGATAACACAGGGATGTTTTAGTTAGTGCTGAGCAGTGCTTACACAGCGTCAAGGCCTTCCCTGTTTCTTACGCTGCCCCGCCAGCAAGTAGGCTGGGACTGCACAAGAAGTTGGGAGGGGACACAGTTGGGACAGCTGACCCCAACTGACCAAAGGGATATTCCATACTGTTGCCTGTAATTTGAAATAACTCCCAAAACACACAAAGTATGTTTAGAGAGGAGACATTGTTTTATTCTGAGCAGGGTGCAAGGTGGAATATTTCCACAAATCAAGCACACCTACTGAAGTTCATTCTGACATTTATACATAACAGTCAACACACCACGCCTATCTAATACATAATCATTAACCTGACTAAGCATCCTCTTCTTCCATTGGCCTGTATTTCTTTCACTTAGTTTTAAAGCTACAGTGTNCTGGCCTAAACATTATTAAGTGCCTTGAATATTCTAAATTCTCATGTGTCAGTTTCTACTCTTAGCTGTGATCCTTTCTTAACTGCTAATAACTCCGACACTATTTACATTTCATCCAAGGCTAATATATGTTTGAGGTAACAATACCATATGATGTCATGCTCAGCATATAAAGCTGGGGGAAGAAGGAGGAAGGGGGGGACATTTGGAGTGATGGTGTTTGTCTTCCCAAGTAACTGTTATGTGTGATGGAGCCCTGCTTTCCTGGAGATGGCTGAACACCTGCCTGCCGATGGGAAGTAGTGAATGAATTCCTTGTTTTGCTTTGCTTGTGTGTGCAGCTTTTGCTTTATTTATTAAACTGTCTTTATCTCAACCCACAAGTTTTCTCACTTTTACTCTTCTGATTCTCTTCCCCATCCCACTGAGGGGGACTGAGCAAGCGACTGTGTGATGCTTAGCCACCTACTGGGGTTAAACCACAACAATGTTTGCTGAACTTCGTTTCATTTAAAAATTACATTTGAAAGATGAAATTTTCTAAAATTGTGCCATCTTAGCACTGATTTGAAACACCACCACCTAAAAAACCATACCAAGAAGACTGAACATTTCCAAAATGTGAATTCAGGGCTTTCCAGAGTCCTTGTAAACATCTCACTAGAGCCACAGTAAAGGTTTACAGTAATATAGTACTTTGAAATATGTTCCAAAACAAGCTTTCTGTCTTTGGAAAATAAGGAAAATAATATTCCATCTATTTAAAGCACTTACAGACTTTACTTTGATATTCTAGTTACTATTTAAAACTTATTAACCTTATCATGACTATTACTTCATTCACATGTATAAGCATTCCTTGCTTTCTAAACACCATGCCAGTGTTTTACAAAGAGCTTTTAATTGTCTAGTGTAATCTAATTAGATAGTTCTTTGTTAATATAAATTCATATGCCATAACTTAAAAAAAAAAAGTGGGGGTATTAAGGCTTTAGATGATCTCCAGTTAATTATAGTTGGCAATGATTCAAGAGCAGTTATGTCTCCTCCTTCTATTAGTACTGAATTTATGCAACAGCCAGAGACTGGGACTAAGAGAAAAGTGTAGTAACTTCTCTTCTGGCTTCTTTCTGACTTGCTGTTTGACTTAGTGAAAAGCCATCAATTGCAGAGGCTAAACATAAGCACTTAAATCAGTACAGGTGTGTGGTGGGTTGTGAGCTTGGCTTGCTGCCAGAACTATACCAAGCCACTCACTCACTTCCCCTCCCCAACAGGACAGGAGGAGAAAATAAGATGGAAAAGCTCATGGGTCGAGATAAAGACAGGGACATTGCTTACCAATTACCATCATGGGCAAAACAGACTTGACTTGGGGAAAATGAATTTAATTTATTGCCAATTAAAAATAGAGTAGGATGGTAAGAAACAAAGACAAAACTAAAACCACCTTCCTCCCACCCTTTTTCCCAGGCTCAACTTCACTCTTTCATTCCCAGCTCCTCTACCTCCCCCCCTCCCCCGCACCAAGCAGCACAGGGAAGATGGGGAATGGGGGGTTGGGGTCAGTTCATAACTCTTCATCTCTGCTGCTCCTTCCTCCTCACACTTTTCCCCTCCTCTAGCATAGGTCCTCTCCACGGGCTGTAGTCCTTCAGGAACAGACTGCTCCAGCATGGGTCCCCCACAGGCCACAGTTCCTGCCAGGAAACCTGCTCCTGTGTGGGTTCCTCTCCATAGGCTGCAGCTTCCTTCAGGGCATATCCACCTGCTCCAGTGTGGGGTCCTCCACAAGTTGCAGTGTGGATATCTGCTCCGGTGTGGTCCTCCACGGGCAGCAGGGAGTACCTGCCTCACTGTGATCCTCCCCATGGGCTGCAGGGGAACAACCTGCATCACCATGGTCTTCACCACAGGCTGCAGGGGAATCTCTGCTCCAGAAACCTGGAGCACCTCCTCCCCCTCCTTCTTCACTGACCTTGGTGTCTGCAGGGTTGTTTCTCTCACACTTTTCTCACTCATCTCTCACACAACTTCTGCACAGTGTTTTTTAACCTTTCTTAAATATGTTATCACAGAGGTGCCACCAGCTTTGCTGATTGGCTCAGCTTTGGTCAGCGGCGGGTCTGTCCTGGAGCCAGCTGGAACTGGCTCTGTCTGACATGAGGGCAGCTCCTGGTGTCTACTCACAGAAGCCACCCCTGCAGCCCCCCTGCCTTGCTACCAAAACCTTGCCATGTAAACTCAATACAAGGTGCATGAGTCAGCTGGGAGTTTACTGGGGTATACAAATTCCTGAAGCAGAGAAGAATAAAACAGGGTTGAATCTGGCAACAAAAGGGAACAGCAGGCTAACCACCACTGTTTTTTAGTAAAAGATAGGGAGAAGGGTCTGAGCTAGACTTGTACCAGTAGGTAAAGAGAAATCATATGGCTTCCACAAAATAAACTTCACAAAGTTTACTGGATTCTTTCCTGTGGGAGATTCAGGCCAGACAGGCACAAACAGGAGTTTAATTCTTAATGGCCGTACTGATTACAATCTAAGCAATGGTGAGTTTAAGGGGTCCTAGAAAAAGATGGCCCTTAGCAATAATGTATAAAGATTGCCTGGCTATTTTTTTAAAGGGAGGGGAGTGAGAGAGTGAGCAGAGTAATTGATGAAGCTTTCTTGTCTGCCTGTGATTCAGGGTTGGAGGTTCTGAGTGTTCAAAGGAAACAAGAACTTATTTTTCCATTTGAACAAGCAGGCTTGCATATTTGAATTTCATAGAATGGTTTGGATTGGAAGGGACCTTTAAAAATCATCTAGTCCAACCCCCCTGCCATGGGCAGGAACATCTTTCACTAGATCAGATTGCTCAAAGCCCTGTGCAACCTGACCTTGAACACTTCCAGTGATGGGGCATTCACAACTTCTCTAGGAAACCTGTTCCAGTGTCTCACCTCCCTCATCGTAAAAAACTTCTCTTTGGACACAGCCATCCAGCCAATTCCTTATCCATCCTAATGGTCCATCCATCAAACCCATATGTCTCCAATTTAGAGGTAAGAATATTGTGGGGGACTGTGTCAAAGGCCTTACAGAAGTCCAGATAGATGACATCCATAGCTCTTCCCTTGTCCACTGATGCAGTCACTCCATTGTAGAAGGCTACTAGATTAGTCAGGCACAATTTGCCCTTGGTGAAGCCCTGTTGGCTGTCTCTAATCACCACACTGCCTTCCATATGTTTTGACATGTCTTTCAGGAGGATCTGCTCCATGATCTTCCCAGGCATGGAGGTGAGGCTGACTGGTCAGTAGTTCCCAGGGACCTCCTTTTTACCCTTTTTAAAAATGAGTGTCAGTAACTGGAAAGATAACTCAGACACTTCAGTCTAGTAAAAAGGGTGGGTGGGGTGTGTTGGGATGGGGTGGTTCAGTGCTATTATCCTTCAAATGCATTTTGCTGAAACATTGTATAGGAAGCATAATTCCTACTTCTTCTTACTTCCCTTGCCTATCAGACAGTATGAAACAATTAAGAAAAGCCTTATTAAAATGTTTGCTATAATTAAAAGGTAGCTCAATGAGGAAAACATCTGATTCTTTGTCTTGCATATGTTGATTCATCTGTTTTACAATTCCTTCTTGTTTGTTTCAGTGTTGCCACAGCAATCCTTGCCTTTCAAGTACCAAGTATATTGTTGAAAAGTACATTTTTTTTTATTATTTAAACAGCATGCTCCTATAGAAGGAAATACTTTATTACTATGGGCACCAACATTTCATCTGTTGTAGCTACGCTCCCCCTTTTCAATATAAGCATATCCATTAAGATCCCACTTTTAAAATTATTTTCTTATCATGACTTCATAAAATCATCATAGAATGTCCTGAGTTGGAAGGGACCCACAAGGTTCATTGAGTCCAACTCCTGACCCTGTATAGGACAACCTCAAAATTCACACTATGTGTTTGAGAGCATTGTCCAAATGCTCCTTGAATATTGTCAGGCTTGGTGCCATGACTACCTCCCTGGGGACCCTGTTCCAGTGCTCCACCACCCTCTGGGTGAAGAACCTTTTCCTAATATCCAACCTAAACCTCCCCTGGCATATCTTCCTGCCATTCCCTCGGGTCCTGTCACTGGTCACCAGGGAGAAGAGATCAGCAATAAAGTATATTTTTGCTTCTCTTACGAGTGAAGTGCATCACTCCATCTATGACAGTACCTCAGCCTCATCTGTGTCCGCTGTGACTAAATCACCCCCTACCCTTTCAGCAGCCATCCCATATTTTCCTTGTTCAGTCTTTTACTGCTAATGCAGCAGTAGAAGCTCTTCCTGTTGCTCTTGACACCCCTTGCAAGTCTCAGCTCCAGCTGAGCTTTGGCTTTCCTGGCACCATCCCTACATGCCCAGGCAATGTTTCTAAATTTCTGCTTTGTATCCTGGCCCTGCTTCCCCTTCCTGTACACTGCCTTTTTGCATTGGAGCTGTGCCATGAATTCCCTGCTTAGCCAAGCTGGTCTCCCAAAATATTTGGGAGAATGCTATCTTTAAAGACTCACTAGCTTTCTTGAGCTCCTTTACCCTTCAGAGCTGCCTCCCATGGGATCCCACCTACCAGTTTCTGAAGTCAAAATTTGCTCTCCTAAAGTCCAGGGTCTAGGGTCTGTGCTCTACTGCTCTCCTTCCTCACTCTCCTCAGGATCTTGACTCTGCTATTTCATGGTCACTACAGCCAAAGCTGCCATTGATTACCACATCCCCAAACAGTGCTTCCTTGTTAGTGAACAGCAGATCCAGCTGTGCATCACCCCGGTTGGCCCATCCAGTACCTATATCAGGAAGTTTCCCCTAACACTCTCCAGAAATTGTGATTTCTTGTGTTCTGCTGCATTGCTCTTCCAGGAGATGTCAGGGAGGTTAAAGTTCCCCAGAAGAACCGGGATCTGTGACACAGAGACTTCCTCAACTTGTTTAAAGAAGACTTTGTGCACTTTCTCACCCTGAGTGGCTGGTCTGTAATTCACTCCCACACATTGTCAGCTTTACTGGTCTCCCTTCTGACCCTGACCCACAAGCTCTCAACCCGCCTGTCCTCTGTCCCACATATCCTACTGTTCCTTCACACAGAGGGCAGTCCCCCTCCTCATCTTCCCTGCCTGTCACTCCTGAAGGGCTTGTTTCCATCCACCACAGCGCTCCAGTCACGTGAGCTTTCCCACCACCTCTGAGTGATCCCAGCAATATTGTATTTTTGTGACTGCACACAGAGCTCTAGTCCCTCCTGATTGTCTCCCAGACTGCATGCATATGTGCAAATATACTTGAGGTGTGTGTCCCTTCACCCTGTTTTATAATTTCTGAGGTTTTGCTTGTTCCTATCACCCTGCATCCATTGCTTTCCACCCCATCCAACATTTCCTCACTTAACTGTGGTCTCCCTCTCCATCATTCCTAGTTTAAAGCTCTCCTCACCAGGTTGGCCAGCCTGTTGACAAAGATGCTTTTGCACCACTTTGCTGGGTGGATCCCATCACTTCCTACCAGTTCTCAATCCACAAAGTGGGTCCTGTGGTCATAAAAGCCAAATCCCTGTCCATGACACTGTTACCTGAAATAAGAAATAACTCCCGAAACACACCAAGTATGTTTAGAGAGGAGACATTGTTTTATTCTGAGCAGGGTGCAAGGTGGAATATTTCCACAAATCAAGCACACACACAGAAATTCATTTCTGATATTTATACATAACAGTTAATACACCACGCATATCTAATACATAATCATTAACCTGACTAATCATTCTCTTCTTCAATTGGCCTATATTTCTCTCGCTTCGATTTAAAGCCATAGTGTGATTTTAATTAACTGCGCATGCTCACGAAGAGTGGGGGGGTAGTCCTGTTCGTCCCTCAATTGGGTCGGTGGTCGCGATCTCCCACTGCCGGAATTACCTTTCCCCCAGTTACCGTGTTTTGGCACATTCGGGAGCAGATGTTCCCTTCTATCTCTGGTGATTTCATACTTGTGACCTTGTTTGTCTTAAGCTCCTTGTTTGTAGTGGGATGTTTCCATTGTTGGTCCTTGAAGTTATCCTTCAGGAGACTCTTGTTAATGAGGCATGCAGTGCCAACATCCTCTTATCTGGCCTAAACATTATTAACTACCTTGAATATTCTAAATTCTCATGTGTCAGTTTCTACTTCTAATTGTGATCCTCACTTTACTGCTAATAATTCCGATGCTGTTTACATTTCACCCAAGGCAAATATATGCTTGGTAAAAACACCAGCTGCGCAACCAGGTGTTGATCTGCAGGATCCATCAGCTCCTCTCCAAGCCTTTCCCCTTCACCAACAGGATAGATGAGATTCAACCTGGGCCCTCATGCCCTTGACCCTCATCCCCCAGAGCCATGCAATCACTCTTGATATGCTCAAGGTCTCCCTTGGTTGTATCGTTGGTATCCACAGGGATGAGCAGCAGGCAGGAATAGTCCAAGGGCTGGAAAAGCCTCATCTGTCTCTCCACAACATTCCAGATCCAAGCTCCCAGCAAGCAGCAAACCTCCCTAGACAGCAAGTCAGGTCAGCAGATAGGGGTCTCTGTCCCCTGCAGCAGGGAGTCACCCACAATCACTCACTGCTTCCTCCTGGTGCTCCTGCAGGATTCAGGCTTGGATGCCACTGACGCTTCTCCAGACAGGGCTTTCTGCCCCTCGCCTGCTACCAGGGCACTAAGCCTAGTCTGCAATTGCAGATCTGCAGGCAGAACAGGAGCCATCTTCCTGTTACCAGAAGTCAACTGCTTCCAGCCCTCTCCATGTCTCTATTTGTCCCACAGTCGAACACAGTCTCTGGCTACCTCTGGTTTTGTGCAGTTAGGGGTTCAGGCTTTGGTCTCTGCAGGGTTTCTGTGAAAATCTTGTCTTTTTTTTATCTTCCCTGATGCTGCGCAGTCTGTTCACTTATCTCCTTAAGTTGGCAATGTGGCTCCTTGGCCAGCACACCCTTCCTGCAGATGAGGACATCGCTTCCACCTGCACTGCCTGCAGCCCCAGGCCTAGGGAGCTGATTCCTCCCTCTGGAGCTTTGTCTGAATTGAGGCATCTGAGGTATTTTACCCTCTGTAGCTCAAGTAAACTGTCAAAATATCAAAGTAGGGGACAGTCAGTTCCAAAACCCAAAATATTTTACAAAAAGTCAGCTGCTTCTTTGTGAATCAAATGTGTTGAAGGTAAAGGTCATTCTGCATCTGTTCTTCCTAGTCATGGTATTACAGACTTTTTCCATTAATGCAGTATTCAATATTTCCAATGTTATCTGCCACCAGGTGGCTTAGGCAGAGTAGCCTTTTTCTGTAAGGCATCACACTGCCAACTATTAAGGTGTCTTCTCACAGCAGCCATTCAGTCAGGTGTTACCTGTGGTATATGTTCTGCTATTAGTTTAAGTACCTAAACCCACATTGAGAATGCCAGAAGATCCTGATGTCGTATTAGGCCTTATTTATTCTAATTATTTGTGTTGAGACTCATGTGGTCACATTCTAACCACTGCAGTTTTGCACTCATTAGCTAAACTCTACTGTCATTGAACACCCAGTCTGAAGCCCAGTGCCTGATTCCACACTCCCTTGGGTTGAGAGTTGGCTGATTTTCTGGCACAGTGAATTCTGAAAACTCTGAAAAATCTTACTGTGAGAAACACTGAACCTAAAATCTAAAAACCTAAAAATAAATTATCTAGGTATCTATGGTATCCCCATTTAGGTATTTCATAGCACTGTATTTAATGGTAGTTACTTAAGATTCATACTTCTCCCTTAAGGCAATGAAGTATTTTCACAGCTGTGGAAACTGAGTGATGTCTTATGCCAAAATTAAAAATTCCTAATAAAACAACAATAACTTTAAATGTATATTCTCAATTCTTCACTTTTTGCTGTCAACAGTTGTCATAACTTCACCATACATGCTAATTGAGATTTTGCTGAATTTTTAAATGCAAATCTTGTACTGTTCCTCCTTTCTATTTTAAAATTATTAAATTAATAATCTCAGTAAAAGAACAAATTTTAATTTATTAAGATTTTTTATGAACAGGAAATAAAAATGAATTTCAAAACTATTTAAAATATTCCAGGCGGCATCCTTCCCACAAAGCATCAGCAGCTGTGATTAGTCAGTGAACTTATACCGGGCCCATATTGGTAAAGAAAAACATAGCAAGACCTTGAAGGACTAATAAATTTAATCAGTATCTGAATTCTTTGTCAAAGACCTATCAGAAACTTCTGCTGCCTGGCCAGAAGAATTATTCAACAGAAGAATTATTTACCTTCACCTGAGTATAAGAATAGCTCACAAAAAAATCCAGACACAGACCTTTTAACAGAAGAGTCTGTTTACTTTATTATTTGGAGAATTAAGTTCCTAAGGGTAGGTTCAATGATTTGCTTCTCCCCTTCTTCTCTGCATAAGAGAGAGATTGGGAGATGTGATCCTTTTTGATCCCTACTTTGTCAAGGACTCCTAGGAAAACATAGATCTGACAAATTCACCTGTGATTCTCCTGCCCGAGAGACCAGTGTGGAGGACTGAAAGAGTGCGGCTGCTGTTCAGTTGCCAGCCTGTGTAAGTTTGAATCTCTAACCAATGCTTAATTAGTTTTCGGGGTAGGGAACCAGAAAAAGAATCATGGATATAGAACTATATCAAGTCACTTCTGAATGGAAGCTATGTGGGATGCTTAAAGACAGGCTATGATCATAGCAAGTGCTTGATTTTCCTGAACTCTAAGGGAACAGCATGTTGTAGAATACTGCCATAGAAAAGATTTTATGTTGGTTTCAAGCACACTATATTGAAGAGCATGAAAAAAACTATTGATTTTCTTTGCTAGGTGATATTGAGCTAGGATTGTGGTTGAGGCCTCTAAGAAACAAAACAGAGGTTGATAATCACATATCAACAAACAGGTAAATAATTTAATTCCATAGCTCTCTTCTTTTTCTGGAACAAATGGGAAAATTTGTATTTATATTTTTGTATTTATTTGTATTTATATACAGATGTACACACCTCTATAGCTTCGTGTTTGTACATAAATAAATCTGCATTTATGTGCTGATAAATGTGGTGGCAACTAAGCTAAGTCTACATCTGTATCTAACGTGAGTTCCAAGAGATCTAGCAATATTTTTCAAAGCTCCCATAATACTGGCACTAAATCTTATTTTCATCTACTTATCTACTTCCTTTCCTTGAGATAGCTTATAATAAACAGGTCCAATATAATGTAGACCTGCAGTCTTCCACCCTGGTGTCAGTAACCCTAATATTCCTTATATTCCAAATTCTGTTTCAGCTCCAGCCAACCCCTTATCTGCAGTGATCATCACTATCCTTTTTGAAATATTTCTGAAAAATCCTTTCTCAGAGTCATAGGCAATATAATAGTCTATTTGGAGCTGCAGGTGTGCTCATTAAAGGACAAAAATATTTCTCGCCTGATGTCTGTGACCCAAATTTGGGGGCTGTGATACAATCAACAAGTATCCTGAGATTTTTTTTTTTTTTTAGCCACGATTGAATGCTCAGGCCACAAACTCTTCTCTTGGAGTTCTGGAGAACCAGACAGCCAATAGTTGGGAATCTTGTATAGATTAGCATTAGCAACTTGTATCAGTATTAGGTTTGAGGTCTCCACAGATTAGAATCTGCTTTTTTCCAAAGCCAGCTTTTATTGGCTGTGAAGATAAGTTTGGAAGTGTATAGAAATACCTCTTATTGTTCCAAGACACCTTCACCTAAAAGGACTAACCCACCATAAGGTTCTATTCTAATCAGAAATTTGCCCTATAAAAATTTCAGCACAAATTTTCTTTTTGATTGGATCTCACAGACTTCCAGAGTATCTTTTAGCCTTATAAATTCAACCTGGAAGTTTTTTCCCTGACTTGCATGCTGTTGGCAAAATAAACCCTGCAACTGAAATGTGAATTTTGGGTGCCCCTACTGATTTATGAGTCAGAATGGAACTCTCTCGCTTGCTCACTGCTCAGTTCTTCAGTGCCAACTGAAGACTAGAGTCGCTAAAGTCCATACATATAATTTTCACATATGCTGTACAGAATGACTGCATTAAAGTACTTCTTTTACAATTACAGAGGGAATCTACTTAATAGACTTTTAACTTTTAAATATTATTATTGCATACAAATAGAAATATTATCACATTTTGAAAATAATTTATAGGTAGCATAACTGCTTTCAGCAAAAATAAAGAAATGGATATGGAAGCCATAGTTGAATCACCTTAGATAATAGCCTTTTTCACAGGAATGTGTGCAGGTACACCAGAAGTAGAATATTCTTTCCTTTAATCATTGATCAGTAAATCTGGTTGCAACACTTTCAAAAGACGTTTTTGTGAAAATATCCTGTTTTTCTAAGCTGAAACATGAAAGAGACTTACTGAGTTCTACAGAGCTTTTGTTGGGAAGGTTTTATAGCATTCCAGGCCATACA
>WAAD01012703.1:0-36148 GCA_013389945.1 Fregata magnificens
CGCGGACCATACACCTTGAGGTCTCGCTGTTACCGCATTTATTGTTGGGGCATGCGGTTTCGCACTCCTCTTGGAGTTTCCCGGCAGGGCAGGTAAGGGGTGACCATCTCAGTGGAATTTGTATCGACCCTCATTGCCCCAACGCAACCCCTTTCCACAACGAGAGCAGGGGCGATCAGGGGGGCAGGGGCGATCAGGGGCTCTTCGACCCCCTCCCCCTTGCTTGCCGCCCTCTTCCTTAGGTCTCCCCTGCAGACCAGGACAATTCCTCTTAAGGTGGCCCTTCTGCCCACAGTGATAACAAGAGACATTTTGCATAGTTGCAGCAGCAAAAACATTAGCAAGCAAACTAGCTCTATGTGCTTCTGTGCCGACGTTCTGGCAAGCTTTAACATAAGTTGAAATGGTAGGATTACCACTACGTAAAGGCTCTAACACTCGTTTGCAATCTGCATTAGTGTTTTCCACTGCTAATTGCATTAACAATAATTGACGAGCTTCCTCAGAATCAACTTGTCTCTCCAGTGAAGTTTGCAAGTGATCTAAAAAGGAGATGTAACGCTCTTGCGGACCTTGATGCACAGAGGCAAATGAGCGCTCGGTTTTGCCAGCATCCGGTACTTTGCAAAGAGCTTGAATAGCAAGCAGACTTACTTGTCGAAACACTTCTCGAGGCATAGCAACCTGGGCTTGGGGGGTTGGAAAATTACCCTCACCCATGAGTTCATCCATCCCCNAGACTTACTTGTCAAAACACTTCTCGAGGCATAGCAACTTGGGCTTGGGGGGGTTGAAAATTACCCTCACCCATGAGTTCATCCATCCCCAGCCCTTGTAAATTTGTTAAGTTATTCATAGCTTGTACAGTAGCCCTGTCCTTATATTCAGATAACCATACAATATATTGCATTGCTGATAAAGTAAAACGTACTATTGGTTTCCAGTCATGTAGGGTGAGAGTATAACTGTCAGCTATAGCTTGGAACAAGTTCAGTGTGTAGGAAGATTGAACACCATAACCTTTCACTGATTTCCTTAATTCCTTCACTGCCTCATATGATAAAGGTTCCCACTGTGGAGGTCTCTGAGGAATGTAGAGTACAGGAAAGGCTTGAAGTAATTCAGTGTCTCCCCAATGGAGAGCCTCCTTATGACAAGCAGCAAGGCCCCCTTGGTACCCTTCAGGAGCAATGGGGGGAGGGCAGTCCCATAAAGCTGGGGCAGAGGGCTTCACAGAAGCGTCGTGCTGACAAGGTGAGGGTGCTTTAGCTGGTATAGCGGCATCAGGGGTGCTTTTAGAATTATCATTAGGGGGAAATAGATCTGGCTCATTTTCTGGATTAATCGGTCCCGGATCAGCTGGATTATCAGGCTCTAAATCATCACCCGTAGCAAACGTCACAGTAACTTTCACATCCTTCGGGATCGCGGACCCCTCCTTAGCAGTGCGCAAACGAATAAGCGAGTCAAAAACAGTCCACCACGCAGGCAAAAGTTTTGCAACTTTAACATCTCTGCGAGTCACCGCTTCCCACAAGCGACTCCCCATTTTTTGCCATACTTCAACTTCAAAGGTGCCTTGTTCAGGGAATCCAGGGCAATGTTCTTTCGCCCATGCCAAAAGAGACATAAGGGATATCAAATTTATCTCTGTCCCATACGTTTTAAGAATGCGTTGCAATACATCAACATTCATCCGCTGTTCTTTTGTCATTGATCGACCCATTATCCCCCAGCTGCTCACCTGCTGTCCTGCAGAGGCGATGGGCACGTGTTCCATCTGGTTCAACTAAGGTATGCCACCGGTACAGACGTCTTACGTCTCTTTGTTAAATCCTGATTCAGGCGCCGTTTGTGGCATATGGAGGCACGGACTCAAGCAATGCAAGGCAAGAATCACTTTATTGAGATTACATGCAGGGTTATATACCCTGCTTACAGCGTCCAACCTCCTCTTGTAATTTTCCATCTGGGACCTTTCTCTTGGCATCAGTTCAAGTGAGGCCCTGCACAGTCTACTCCCTATTCTGTATTTTGCTAAATCAGAGATATGTACACACCTGCTAGAACTATTTGTAATTCTCCTAATATCTTTGTTCCGGCACACATCCGTTAACCTCTTGTTTTTCATTCTGTTTATACCCTGGCCCTTGTTTTGTCTTCCAACTCCTTCTTAACTGTTACCACACCTGATGTGCATAAATTATCCTTGAATTATCCTAGCCACTTATATAGAGCAAAATAACTACAAGATTTCAATCAGGCCAAGTCTACAGTTTTAATGTATTTCATGAAGAGAAGTAAGTAAATAAGGACTTAGAGAAAAAAAGACAGCTTCCAGGAGAGAAAAGCCAACCTTTCTGTCAAGCATTACACATAATCTATACATTGGTAAAAAAGAAAAAAAAGAAAGGAAAAGGAAAATAAAAAGGAAAAGGAAAAGGAAAAGAAGAAGAAAGAGAAAAAGAAAAAGAAAGAGAAAAAGAAAAAGAAAAAGAAAAAGAAAAAGAGAAAGAAAAAGAAAAAGAAAAAGAGAAAGAAAAAGAAAAAGAAAAAGAAAAAGAAAAAGAAAGAAAACCAAACCCTAAATAACTTGCATACTTTCTGCGATTTGTAAATGTATATAATTGTTTGACATTAACAGCCGCCAAAAAGACTAAATGGTAATAGGTTAGTTTGTACTAATAATTTTTTATCTGTATCACCATTTCTAAAAGGGGAGATGTTTGTTGAGTCCCATACCTGTAAAAAAAATAGGGACTACTAAAATGCTTTGTTAAAATGATAAGACAATTTGTTGTCTTTGCCATTGCAATGAAGTAATATAATGCCTTACAGAGTTAGCTTGTTTCTATATGGCAAATGAAGAACAGTTTTAAGAAAGTGATAATCTATCACTCAATATTTTCTCTCTGTGAAGTATGTTTAAATTCAGACAAGTTAGACATAATGTATTTACTTTATTGCATATTAAAATGAATTTACTGTTCAGTTATTCAAAGGCATTACCAATATGATTTAAAAAAAAAAAGACCAAAAAGATGAAACAAAAAGCATTTGAATAAAATTCAAATTCACTTCCAGTATAATAAACACTTGCTCCTTAGGTGCAGAACACAGAATAGAAACATCTTCCTAAGTAGCTGGGGAAAAAAAAAAAAAAAAAAAAAAAAAAAAAAAAACAAAAAAAAAAAACACCCCCCAAAAAAGAGGGAAAAAAAAAAAAAAAAAAAAAAAAAAAAAAGACCAGTACCTAAGATATTCTGTGAAATGTCACTGGAGTATTAAAGAAACCATGTAATTACACATAAATTAATGCTTTAGATATGTTGAATTAATTAGGGTCTTTGATAGTGATTTGTTTTTGTATTTGAGATCCTTTTTTCAGTGAAGCATAAGCATCATATGCGTTTTTAATGTAACAATGTAGTAGTCTTCAAGGCAGGAAAGACTACGCCATTATCTGTAATTTGTAATAACAAAGATACCATAAAATCTGCTAGTTAAAAATGGAACTGGTAAACCAAGCTAGAAAACACTTTTTCTTAAATCATATTTTCGTATACTTCTGATATCGTCTGTCAGTACTAATTCTTACTTAACTAATTTTATAAAAAATATGAACCCCATGATATTTTCTATAAATACTTTAGTCAGTTGACATACATTTTACTCTTACGTCTTGTGTTGATGGCCGTTTGCATGTTTTTTCTTGAGTACTGACAGAGTAGCAGAACTTTTCTAGAACTGCTTAATCTGAAAAATATAAACCTAGTATAAGCTTTATATTAGTATAAACCTAGACTGCTATTTTCAAATGGGGCTGACAGAAAAATTCACATAATATCCATGATGGTAACATAAAAACATCAAACTTTTGTAAGGGTTTTTCCTATTTAAAATTTTTGGCAAAATACATATGTATAACCTTGCTACTAAACAAGCTATCATTCTCTCGGTTTCCAAACCTGATGATTTTAGAGGACATAGGCAAAGTAAGGGGAATCTTTCTTCTACCAAGACAAAGCAGCAAAAGTGTTTTATGGTTGAATGAATAATAAATGACCACTCCACATTACGTTTTGTCATGGTTTAACCCCAGCGGGCAACTAAGCACCACACAGCTGCTCACTCACTCCCCCCAGGTGGGATGGGGGAGAGAATTAGAAGACTAAAAGTGAGAAAACTCGTCGGTTGAGATAAAGACAATTTAATAGGTAAAGCAAAAGCTGCGCACACAAGCAAAGCAAAACAAGGAATTCATGCACTCCTTCCCATATAGCAGGCAGGTGTTCAGCCATCTCCAGGAAAGCAGGGCTCCATCATGCGTAAGGGTTATGTGGGAAGAGAAATGCCTTCACTCTGAACATCCCCTCCTTCCTTCTTCTTCCCCCAGCTTTATATGCTGAGGATGATGTCATATGGTGCAGAATATCCCTTTGGTCAGTCAGGGTCAGCTGTCCCAGCTGTGTCCCCTCCCAACTCCTTGTGCACCCCCAGCCTACTCGCTGGTGGGTTGGGGTGAGGAGCAGAAAAGGCCTTGACTGTGTGTAAGCACTGCTCAGCAGTAACTAAAACATCCCTGTGTTATCAACACTGTTTCCAGCACAAAACCAAAACATAGTCCCATACTAGCTACTATAAAGAAAATTAACTCTATCCCAGCCAAAACCAACACACTTTTCTTCCCTTTATAAAAATATGGCCCCTAGATACAGTCTTATGAATTCAGAGGTTTGGATCTCTAAGTCTTCCAGCTTTGTTAAGTTTTAGTTTTCAGTTTTGTTATTATTCTTGTTTGATGACTTAAAGAGAGTGAGAATCATATGAGAAAAATGAATATTGTCTTTGCTAGCAAATTAAGTCTGCTTTGATGAATGACCTTAGAAATTAGTACACTTCCAAAGGAAGCAGAAATATTGAATGCCTCCTTATAGAAACAAGTTTATATTTAATTACTTTAATGCAAGTTAAACTCTCATTTCCTGTTGCTAGATATCACATTATTTTCTCATCTATTTATTAAGAATATCAATTTTTTGACCATTTTTTAGTTCAAATCATATTATGCTAATTTTGCCTACACTTTTTGGTTTATTAATAGATATATTTCCTTTTAAGTTGTATTAGTATTTTACACCCAAAAGAGCAAATGTAGGAATTTTACCTCAAAATCTTTCTGTCTGCAATTTAAATGAATAAACAAAGTAGTCAGTGAGTTAAACTTCCAGAAATCTCATTAATTATATTGAGATTTATTAGACAATACTTGATCAAGTGGATAACTTTAGTTGGTTATGTCATCTTATGACATGTTTACTTCATAAACAGTTATTTCATAGAATGATTATGAAAGTAAATATATGGCAAAGATTACTTTCAGGTTTTTTGTACTATGAATGACAGAGAAATATAACAGTAACATGATAAGATTTTTTTCAGTTTTTTCCTGTTTGCTACGTCTACAATTTTTACCTTTTTATTAAATGCTTCAGTACTTAATACCCGTGATGAACAAAAGGTCATTCTTTCAGCCTTTAAGGTAGATGCATATGTATTTATCTCCTCTTACATTGGTAGCAGCAATGTATGATTTATAGATTATTGGAAGCATACTCTAGGAAGAATTTATCAATAGTAAAATAAGAATAGTTAAAATGGAGAGGGGACCAGAAAACAAACCACCCCTTTACCCAATACAGTAACTCACAAAAAGTTTTCTTAAATTTGCATGCAGTCTTCTATTATTAATACCATTAATGAAGTGTTCAGGAATTTTGCTGTTTAGGAAAGAAGCTGTAGTGAAAATGCTAGCACAATTTCTGCTCTAAATTTTGCAACCAAGTTACCACATTATCTGGAAAACTTCTGATTCCAATCAAAAGTACAAGTAGTAGATCCTGTGCTATTTCTGTCTCTGGTGTGGTTTTCTTTTTTTTTTTTTTTCCCCCCTCAATGTTTATTTCTCATTCTTGAATTAAAAAATAATAATTCAAGGAAACAATCCCATTCTGACATATCTGTAGAGATAAAAAGATCTTTATCTCACAGCAAATTATTATTAGACTTCATTTTCTTCTTCCCTCTGATAAAATCAGAAGCTGGGGACTTCTTCTCAAACGTTTCAGGGAATTATTTCTAAATATGGAGGAAAATTGATTCAAACATTTGAAAGTAGTACTTTTCTACAAAGTGACTACTGGTCTGGGTGAGTTACCTGTGGCCCAAGGGTTTGTCTCAGTTTCTCCAGAATATAGTAGGCAAAGGTATCTATTATAATAACAGTATTACTTTAGCTAATTGAAGATACAACTGTTAAGGATTAATAGTTTAGACTACATAGTGACAATAATTAAAAATGTGTAAGGCTTAACTATTAGCATGAAAAGTGTTAATAGTGAATGAATTTACTGAAGTTAATATTTAAAGTTTAAAACTGGCCTTATTTATCAGTCTTGTAAACACTCCTATCAAAGATTTAGAATTCCCTGATATATTCAAATTTATATGCACATATACATACACATGTTGATTTGCAAAGAGTAGAATGACAATTCTTTTTCTTTGCCCATGATCATTATCTGTTATTGTTTTATAACAACATGGTTATGAAATTCCAAACTAAGTGACACAAGGGAACAGATAAACTACTTGCTCACTTCAGAAAAACCTGTGGAAGATTTGAAACACTGATAACATGCATTTCCTAACACAATTACTTGGTCATAAATAACAAAGAAAGTAATCAAAATTCCTTTAGCTTCATATTGAAGTTTGAAGGTTATCAATGTTATTTTATGTTTATTCCTTCAGATCTAGAGTTTGACTTTTTAGACCAGTCTATTTCTTTCAGCTTTCTGGTAGTTACTAATAATAACCTTATCCTATTTATAATATATTTATTGCACCTTTTATGCAGTTTGACAAATAAAATTAAAAATAAATTTAGCACAGAAAAGATTCAGGTTTTTTACCTTTTTGTTTGTTGTTTGTTAGAACTGTAAATTAACTTCATAAGTTTAGCAACTAAGAAACCTAGGATATTTGTCTTCACATTTTACAAATGTCTTAATCTGCATAAATATGGGTTCTGAATTAATTGTTCATTTGCTAAAATATTTTTTTCACCCTTAAGAGTATCCTTAATGTATGTCTACGTTCCTTGGAAAATTTGTGACCTTCCTTTGGGGAAAATAAGGTTACTGTTACATTCCTTGACTTCAGAGCAGAGTATTACATTTCTTAATGCAAAACTAAGTTATTACGGTCTCTTGAAGTCTCCTAGTTATATACAGTTGCCTGAATCCTGACAGTATTAAGAAGCTCTGAACTTACTTGTGCATAAGCCTTATCTGGATTCACATGTTCACATGTGCCAAATGGTCTCATCAGCATGGCAGTGTTTGTGCATTTGTGCCCACCTTATGGATAGAGGTCTTTATAAAGTGTGCCTTGAGAAGGAAGAGCCAACTGTCTTTCTTCTCCAACAGGCAAGTATTTATATTCTTGCACTGCTAATTAGGGAGCATTGGGCTCTTACACCTCTGCTGAGGAGAACACCTCTGTAGAGCTGCTGAGCAGGAGCACAGCAAGCAGACTTTAGCTGTTAGAGGGCAGTTTGTGTGGAGGGACCACAGAAACTGTGAGACAGCACAGTAATAGAGGTGATGTGCCATGGGGCTCTTCCCACCTAGGTGAAGACTTACAGCCCTAATCTATAACATCATTTCATATTCAGGAGCTGGATAGGGTTTGGGGTTTTTTTTATGTAATAAAAAGACTAATGTATCATTCCACATGTGTGGACTGTGACCATTTTATTCAAAGAAACTAAATATTCTATAATTATTTCCAGGCTTATAGAGCAAACATTCTTACCTAAAATTAATTTGAGAGCTTCCCTCAATTAATTTATTCTGGTAACCTTGGAAGAATGACCCAATTATGTCAGGAAATAAACACACACATTAGGTAACTATTCCATATGTTTTCATCCACTGTTATTTTACAGCAGTATCCAGCATGTACCAAAACAAGTGTTTGTGTGTGAAGGCATTATTAGTTCCAAACAGATGAAGAGATGTCACATTCAATATTTTTTTTTTCCACATCATTGTTTGAAATGGATGGGAACAGAAGGTAAGAAATCTAAAAGTAAACGTTAGGAAAAAAAAGTTAAAAATGAAAAATGCTACTTACAAGTCTGTATCTTTTACTGGCAGTATGATGAAAGACCTGTTGTCTCATTAAAAGTTATACACACTATCTAACTACTTCGTAATATTTTACTGGAAACTTTTAATGTATTTTAACAAAATATTAACCATTTTTGGTGGTATTTTCTGGTAAATCTAATACTTCATATCTAAATCAGAATAAGTACTTAGATGCACTAAAATGCTCTGACTTGTTTCATTGACCTCACTTCTTTCCATTTAAAAAACATTCCCTTTTAATGAACAGGTTATGTTTGTTCACACCTTTGGGCAAGCATTCAAACTGGGAATTATACTTAAAATTAATCAGGTTCTTAATGGCTTTCTGAGTGGGACATTTGTCTTGCTTTGTTTCTTATATGTGTGTGTGTGTGTGTGTGTGTGTGTGTGTGTGAGGAATATGGAGAGTGGCAGCAGCATCACTAGCAAGATTAAAACCTATGATTTTTTGAGTCCATTTTTCTTTTCTTTTTTTCTGCTTGTGTTGTTAGCATGTGACTTTATCATAATTCCACTCATGAACTGTGAATAACCTGCACTTTCACCTGGTTTTGTTCCTACTAAGGATTGCCATCTTAGCTTCTCACATCATGGAAATGGACTTGAGCTTCTTGGATGAATACAATATTCAAATGCCCTGTGAAACTTTTGCTTCAGGCAAAGATGTTTTAAAATATGAAGATATTCGTGATACACTACTATGTGCTATAACATTCAAAGGCAGATAGTTAAAAATATTCAAGTATGTAAATGGAAAATATTTGCATGCACACTCATATACAATATATTCAATACTTTATTGAATGTTACATCTGTTACATGATAGTAGAAATATTTTCGATAACATAATTAAAATTCTGCATAATTAAAACTCTATGAAATATTCATTTTTCCCTTTTTTTCACCCATTTCTGTACGTTCCCTGAGTAAAGTGGCTCTCTAATAAATTTGAAAATACCAACTACTCTGTGAATTCAGTCTATATTTACATGAAGAATTTTAGGTAATAATGCATATCAAGTGAATCACCACATATTTTAAAGCGAAGAACAAAATTATATGAGACTCCAATCTTACTTCTGCCAGTCCTCTTAAGATTACTTTTAGGCCTAGGAAGCTTTGACAGGGATGGCCAGCAGTGATAAAAATGAATCAAAACAATGATGGGGACTATGAATAAAATAAAAGGGCTTTGCAATCACTGCAGTATAAAGGGCTTATAGACACTGTCATTTCAAAGAGGCTAAGTGACATGTCAGTGACAAAATGGGTCATGCTAAAAAGTATTTCTGTTCAAAAGGCAGTTCAAGTTTCAAAACAAGGAGCCATTCAGCAGGCAAATGCATTTGAGTTACTCTGAATTTGCAAATGGCCATTCTTTCTTTGCAGTATTTTGGTTTGCTTTTTACTGGAAAGAAATATCCACTTAAAACAACCTCTATCATCACAGAGAATGAAGTGAAACTGGAGATTGACACAGGAGAGTTTATACTCCATTATTTCAGTTTCAAAAAAAAAAAAAAAAAAAAAGGAGGAAGGGCTTTGTCAGGTTTCTTTGGTAAGAGCCACAAGGAATCAATTCTAAAGCAGTTGTTTACCGGGTAGGACACATGCCTGCTAGGAGGCAATCCCAGCTAATAGGAATTTCTGACATCTGTAGTGTATAAATGTGTAGTTGAAATGTGATTTTGTGACAGTTCACTAATTCATAACACACTCAGTTTACTAAGTTTAGAACTGTATTTCAGTCAATGCAAGAATATTCTTTGATAATTAACAGTATGTCATTATCATAGAATCATAGAACCATTAAGGTGGGAAAAGACCTCTAAGATCATCAAGTCCAACCATCAACTAACACCACCATGACTCCTAAACTCATTTCATTTAAATAACAATTTCTCAAAGTCACATCATGTTTTCCTTTCCATCCCTATTTTTAATCCTATTCCATGCCATGGACTTTAGTAAGGCCTTTGACACGGCCTTCCACGGCATTCTCCTGGAGAAGATGGCGGCTCACGGCTTGGATGGGCATACTCTTCACTGGGTAAAAAACTGGCTGGATGGCCGAGCCCAGAGAGTGGTGGTGAACGGAGTGAAATCCAGTTGGTGACCGTTCACAAGTAGTGTTCCTCAGGGCTCAGCGTTGGGGCCGGTTTTGTTCAGCGTCTTCATCAATGATCTGGATGAGGGGATTGAGTGCACCCTCAGCAAGTTTGCAGATGACACCAAGCTGGGCGGGAGTGTCGATCTGCTCGAGGGAAGGAAGGCCCTGCAGAGGGATCTGGATAGGCTGGATCGATGGGCCGAGGCCAATCGTACGAGGTTTAACAAGACCAAGTGCTGGGTCCTGCACTTGGGTCACAACAACCCCATGCAACGCTACAGGCTTGGGGAAGAGTGGCTGGAAAGCCGCCCGATGGAAAAGGACCTAGGGGTGCTGGTGGACAGCCGGCTGAACATGAGCTGGCAGTGTGCGCAGGTGGCCAAGAAGGCCAACGGCATCCTGGCTTGCATCAGGAATAGTGTGGCCAGCAGGAGTAGGGAAGTGATCGTGCCCCTGTACTCGGCACTGGTGAGGCCGCACCTCGAGTACTGTGTTCAGTTTTGGGCCCCTCAGTACAAGAAGGACACTGAGGTGCTGGAGCGTGTCCAGAGAAGGGCAACGAGGCTGGTGAAGGGTCTAGAAAACAAGTCTTATGAGGAGCGGCTGAGAGAACTGGGGTTGTTTAGTCTGGAGAAGAGGAGGCTGAGGGGAGACCTTATCGCTCTCTACAACTACCTGAAGGGAGGTTGTAGGGAAGCGGGTGTTGGACTCTTCTCCCAAGAAACTAGCGATAGGACGAGAGGAAATGGCCTCAAGTTGCGTCAGGGGAGGTTTAGATTGGACATCAGGAAGAATTTCTTTACCGAAAGAGTGGTTAGGCATTGGAACAGGCTGCCCAGAGAGGTGGTGGAGTCGTCAACCCTGGAGGCGTTCAAAAAAGGTGTAGACGTGGCACTCCAGGGCCTAGTTTAGGAGTCATGGTGGTGTTAGTTGATGGTTGGACTTGATGATCTTAGAGGTCTTTTCCAACCTTAATGATTCTATGATTCTATGATTCCCTGCACTTCTCGGTTTCTTATCTTTTGGTCATTTTTTTTTCCTTTTAATTTGGTGTCTTTGAGCAGTTCTAAGAATTGTCAAATCTGTCAAACTTCTGATAGAATTGTCTTTCAGGAGCCAGGTAGGAACTTCAGTTCAGCCTCTGTTTCTATAGTTCAATTTATAAAGCAAAAATGATGGCCTCAAAAAAAAAAAAAAAAAAGAAAAAGGGAAGGGAAAGGAATCTATCAGTATGTATTGAAAACTAATTTAAAATGGATATATTCTATACCCTGACTGCTAAGAAGCCATGTTAGTAGAAGGTAATGTTTCCACAAGCATTATAGGACCAAAAGTACTTCTAGCTATAGTATGTCTTTTAGATTAAATCTAACATGACAAGATTCCTCTGAGGGCTCAGAAAGGGCCTGAATAATAAATTCCAAAACTGTACTCCATCTTGGGATTCTATGATTAAAAACTGAAATAAAATACTTGTTCCTGTAATTCCTTACATTTCAGTCAGTTACAGGGCTTCTCTAAATAATTCTGTTGATATTTAAAAAAAAAAATACCACAGCAAATTAGATACTGTTTTTTGACTCTTAAATCATTGTGATGTGTTAGCATTGCAGATATGCATTATATGTCTGTAGACCTATCTTTCTGCAAGCAGCTGTATTATGACCTTTTTCGTTACTTTATAAAATGGACCTAATCATGACCAAAATATGTTTGGTCACTCAGGAACCAAGCCAAACACTAAGGATTAAATAAAAACCAATGTGATTACTTTGGAAAGTATCCTGGATGATCTAGAAAATTAATATTTAAAAAAAAAAAGGAAAAGGGAAAGCATATGATCTTTAACAATGAAACTAAAAAAGTGTTGGTTTTATCTGTCCCTTTCAGTTTAAAGTTCTACCATGCTAGCTTAAAATAAAACAATACTGTGGAATGAATAACAAAATAAAATCTAAAAAAAACCCCTCACAACCTGTTCTAACACATGTTCTGCCTGTCTTTGATTTCACTGCAAGCTGGATCAAGATGTTGTTGTAATTTGTAGGTGGACTCAGATAGATATCCTGGGACAAAGAGATATGCTCATTTTTTATGTGACCTGTCAGCATTAAGTATGTCTCAGTTTATAAATACCAAATTAATATTTTTCCCCAATTTCTTTTCTCTGATATGGAAATGATTGTAACACCTCATGACATGCTCTTTTTAAATTTACTTTCTGTTAAATCATTTAAAGAAATAAAACATGAGTGAAACATTACATCCTCTTGCTCATAATACAAAAATATCTATTTCTTACTGTGGATTTTTTAATTACTTTTGGATAAAAATGCTGCAGCCCAGTAAGACTGTATATTACTACAAAAGGGAAATTAAAATAAAAATTATTATTCATATTTTCTAGTAATCTTTAGTATCTGTGAAAGATGAAATTGGAAAGTGACAACAAAATCTAAAATTATATACACCAGTTGTACAACAACGAGTAGGAAAATTTAAGTTTTGTTACTTCTCATTAGGAAGAGGCAGAACTAGTATACTGAGCCAGGTCTTGTGAAGCTATTTCTCTCTAGCTACAACCACCAAAATTATACACTATTCCATATGGGTCCTATACATGGGAAATCTATTCCCAGTTCTACTATGCCATTTCATTCTCCATTGTAATTCTTTCTCATTCAACATGGAGTTGCAAGTGGAGATTGTTACATTAATTTGTGAAGGCTCAAAGATTTTCAGATAAATCTGAGAGGGAAAGTAGAAAAATAATCATTTTGAAAAGAGAGAAGAATTTGAGTACTTGTTCCTGTTTCATTTTCTGTGCTATACCTATATAAAGAAGCAGTATTAAAGGGTTCTGTTCAGTGCTGTAATTCTTTTTGTGATACTTTTTTATAATACTGATAATTTTCACATAAAATTAACTCAAGGAAAATCATTAACAATATTTTTTTTCAAAGAGGAAATAATGTTTATGTTTTGAATTTTTTAGCTTTATTAAAATATAAACATGACCATTTTCACTTACTTTACTTATTTTCCTGTCATCCAGTATCTTACAGACTCATTTTGTATTTTACAGGGTATTTACCATACTTTTACTTTCTTGCTGCTGCTTGATCCCAGCATCATGAACTTTGTTGGCAAGCTAAAGGCCACAGATTGAAATTACATTGTTATGGTCATCTGAAGCCTTAATTGAACAGATCAATGACATTTTCTCCTTACGAAAAATTAGTTCCTCCAAAAGACTCAGCAAATAAAAAACCTTAATGCAGTTTCTTTATCAAAATCTCTCATTCCTAAACTTTTCCTATTCTTTCTATTAGGTTGTTGCCCTTTTTTCCTTATGTTACAAGTACAGAGCAAAAGATTTTAAGAAGAGCTGCTGCCACAGAGCAAACAAGCTGAAACCTCATCTTTCTTCGTTGCTTGCTGGTCAAAATAAGTGAGAAAGCCACTGACAAACACTCCAAAATCTTGCCAGCTAGCAAAAGAAATTGTGAAGGTATGAATTAGGATTTAAATCCAAATCCAATGTGCAGCTATATAACATGCTGTAACTAAGATACCCAAATTATTTTTGTAAAACCCTTAAAATAGTTGGTTAGATAGCTATAGATTATTAGTGTTCATTTTGATTAACTATTTTAACATCTCAATAATAGCTGGCTAATAGATTCTTAATACTGTTTAACAGTACCACTGGTTTCTAACTACTTACTACAGTAGCACTTCATAGTTATTGATGTAAATGATGGCTTCAGCCATTTTCAGTTCACTTAAATAATTTGAGTAATAAACATGACAGTTATTTTGGTGTAGGTTTATTTTTGTGCTTTATTTATCATTGTACCTGACAGAATCAAGAAAATCTGTTCCATGTTAGATCAGCCACAAAGTGATTCTTTCAGATTCCAAGAAAGCATGTCAGCTCTGTTAGACAACATGTGCAAATTAAAATCTAGTGAAAACAATAGGCTTATTGTGTTGACAGGTTTTAAACACTAATTTATTTACATAGCAAAAATAATTCAGAAAAACTAGGTGAAAATATGGACGAGAGATGACATTAATGTCTTCTTAAAGATCTTCATGAATATCTGTTGACAGCAAAAGAACAGATTCTGAGTGGGCCTAGTGAAATATATTCTATAAAATCATTTTCTTTTCAGTCACAACTGGTCTTTTCATGTTGAACAGACTGAAAGTATTAGCTTGTCTGTAGCTATTACACTACAGGATTTCAAAGTGCACCCCAGTTTTATCTTGGCTTTGTGCCAAGATAATTCATAGGCATAAACCATTTTTCCTGCATCCTTGTTTCTATGGGAAGAAAACCCCAAAGAAGCCACCTCATGCTTTGGATAAGTTTCTTATTCAGACCATCAGGACACTAGAGCTTTTGAAATGCTGCACAGAACACTTGCTGGCAAAATCTATTTATCTTTGTTGTGACATTGGATTATTTTTGTCTTATCTTTATTTTTTCCCTGTCACTTAAACTTATCCCTTAAATAGCTTAGCTTTGTTTCTCTTACGAGTCTTCTACCACCTGTCTTTCCTTCACCTTTATATTAAAACTGCTTCAATTTCAGAAACTATTTCAGAGGCTGTTTCATCAACATCCAAACCACAGAAGACTTTGTCTTGTACCCAAGAAGACATGCTGTCCTCCTAGGATGATCAATACTATGAAAAAATTAGCACCTGGGCTGGGCCATGTTCAATGACCTTTTAATGGTTGCTGCATACTTAATGAGTTACCAAATACTTGGGTGCTTGTGAACATCTGGCAGACCCAGGGATACAAATGCTAAATATAGTTCACTTCTCTGCTCCCATAAATGGTGCTGATAGAACTTCTATATAGACATCTGCAATTAGGTTGGTTTGTTTAGCTATTTTTAATACTGTCAAAGCAATGGATTTTTCTGGGGAACAGTAGTTTTACTTCTGTGAAAAAAAATAGTTTATCCTCAAGAGACATACAGCTTAAATGGTTAAAGGTACAATTATAAGCAAATGAAAACAAAACCTTTTATTGAAATATTTCTGAAATTGTCACGGAAATAATTTCTTCTGCCTCAGATTATAAGGCTAAACAGAGAAAATTTAAATAAAGGATAGAGAGAAACATTACTATATGTATAGCAAGTTCTTCAACAGAAAATTAGTAGATTGGATACGATTCTTTTCTAACTTTAAAATGTTGATTGTAAACGAATAGGCATTAATGAAGTTACTAATAACTTAAAAACAAGAAAGGAGAGGTATTTTGTATGTTTCAAAAACTTTTTTTTAATAAACTGTAGCAGAAGTTTTAACCTGATTCAAATCAATGGGTTACTCATAGAAAAATAAATATCTGTTACATCAATTGTGCAAACCATTAACCTTTGCCTTTTTTTTTTCTCTTTTTAGTGTGTTGGGTTTAGTATGGTTATAGTACGCCTTTTGGGACGAAGCTTTTATGTAGTATATATAACTAAGTTACTACCTGAAAAAATGAAAAGTCCATAACTATTCCTAATAAATACAGTAAATAACTTAAGACATTAAGCACATGCTGCTGTGGTTTACTATAATTTTCTTCACTTCACAGTTGCATTGCTTTCCTTTCAGTTATTTTTTCAGTAAAATGAAAACAGTTAGGTACCACATTTCCACAATTAATCCTGTTCCTTCTTATGCAAGTCTTCTTAACCCTTAAATATATGACTAATAAATTGCTATTTGTGTTTGAAAATTTTAAAAAGCTAGTTAGTCTACTTAAGTATTTTATAGTTTAAAGTGATGTTCATATTTTCTCCCTTCATAGTATTAACAAAAACACAGGATAAACATAATTTTTAAGCATGAAAGTATAAGACACTGCAAATTAGATTCAACTCAATGTAAAATTGGAAAATAAATTTTGATGAGCTATGATGCTGAATGATACATACACTCATGAATAATGACTGCTAATGATCTTTTCTTTCTCAAATTACAGGTTGTTATATGTGGAAATTTTGAAGACTTGCGGGGAGCAAGAATGCTCTGGCTTCTCTGGGGTATAAGGTAGTTTACATAAACTGTAAAACACAAAAAATTCCCTGGTGACTTGTTCCCCTGGAAAATGAAGTCCTTTTAGTTGTGATCTTACTATGGAAGAAAATACTGCCTTAATTCTGATTCACTACAAACTCATATCACACAGTGCATACTGTGTAGTTTGCAGAAATATTTGTGATCAGGGATTTGATGTGAATTATGTAAATTAAACAATAATAGAAACCAGATCCAATGTTATATGTCAGAAACAAAACAGAATAGAGCAATTGCTTACACAAATATCAGGTATTTCACATTGACCCAGAAAATATTTATCGTTATTGTTCAGATTGCAGAGAAAATATTTGCATAAAACCTGCATTATCATATAATATGTATGAGTTTACAAATCTCTGGAGTGAATGCTAGTAAAGAAAATATTCTTTTTTATTACTATTTTATTCTTTTTAATAAATTTAAACATACGCATATTTGTACTTTTGGCTATTTTCAGTTACTTTTTTTTTCCCATCTACTGTTCAAGATTCACTTTTACATTCCGACATTTTTCTTTTCCTATTTTTTTCACTCTGAGAATTAATTTATTTTCAAGTGATAAGCATTATAAAGCCACACAATATCTTAATCTTGATGCTTCCAAAATGATCTGCAATTAAGGGCTTTTTGTTCTTTCTCAAACACAACAAGGAAATGCACAAAGTTTTTTACTTTTTTTTTCTTATGGGTAGGTGGGACTTTAAAGAGAATTCTAGAACAGGCATGTACATGTCTGCTATCAACAAAGTACTTTCTTTTCAAGGGCACTTTAACATCTAAATACCAAAAAGGGACAACAATTCGCAATTATGATGCCAGTCTTAGCAGTGAATCTGCCACTCTTCTTCCTAAAGAGCAAACCTATGGCTGAAAATCACTAACTGATTGAATCATGAAAAAAATCACAAGCACAATTTTCCCTGGAGAAATAGAATTTTGTAGCTACACAAAGAGACATAAAATCAAGGCTCTCTGCCAAAGAAAATCCCAATAATAATCCTTTGGGTACAGCTCCACTAAGCACTTTCCTTTTACCTACCCTAAGTACCTAAAAATATAATTCCCAACTGAGATTTTGTCCTTTTTGTGATTGTCTCCAGTCATTTCTTTATGAGAAGTGGAAAGACAATTTACAAGTATGCAGCTAATGAACTTTTAAGAAGAGCCTAATTCCTGATTGGAGATCAGCTTTGAGGTTTCTTAGGAAGAATTCTGGATAAATGTGTCATTATTTACGTGCTCTATAGTACATGTGCTAAGGACGTGGTCCTAGATCCTTGCTTGACAACAGATGATATACCAGATAATTTTTCATCAGCTCCAGCACTGAAAACTCAGTAGTGTAATTCTGTTTAATGATGGCATAGCTGACATGGTTGCTTACTTTATCTTTTCTAATAATTTTGAGGCACCTTAGTAGAATTCTGCTTCTCCATGTCCTTTGTACAGAGCAAATAGCACCGAGAAGAAGAGCATTGCTTGGACACAGAGAAGCAAAAGACAGCAAGAGAGACAAATTGTAGCACCATAAGTGGCAGAATCTGGAAACAGGAAAGTGAGAAAAACCCTATCTATCTCCCTCATACTGGGTAGCTTCTGAAGTAAACATGGATTTGATTAAAAGCTACTTAAGATATGTACTTCAGGACTGTGTTGGTTTTGGCTGGGATAGAGTTAATTTTCTTTATAGTAGTTAGTATGGGACTATGTTTTGGATTTGTGCTGGAAACAGTTTTGATAATTCAGGGATGTGTCAGCACCGCTGAGCAGTGCTTACACAGAGTCAAGGCCTTTTCTGCTTCCCACCCCACCAGCGAGTAGGCTGGGGGTGCACAAGACACTGGGAGAGGACACAGTTGGGATAGCTGACCCTGACTGACCAAAGGGATATTCTGCACCATATGACATCATCCTCAGCATATAAATCTGGGGGAAGGAGAAGGAAGGGGTGTCATTCAGAGTTACGGCATTTGTCTTCCCAAGTAACTGTTATGTGTGATAGAGCCCTGCTTTCCTGGAGATGGCTGAACACCTGCACGCCGATGGGAAGTAGTGCATGAATTCCTTGTTTTGCTTTGCTTGTGTGCGCAGCTTTTGCTTTCCCTATTAAACTGTCTTTATCTCAACCCACAAGTTTTCTCACTTTTAGTCTTCTGATTCTCTCCCCCCATCCCACCTGGGGGCGGAGTGAGCAAGCAGCTGTGTGGTGCTTAGTTGCCCGCTGGGGTTAAACCACAACAGTCCTTTTTGGCACCCAACATGGGGCTCGAACTGATGACCCTGGGTATGGAATATCCCTTTGGTCAGTTAGGGTCAGCTGTGCCAACTGTGTCCCCTCCCAGCTTCTTGTGCACCTGTATTGGGTTTGTGTGGCAAGGTTTTGGTAGCAGGGGGGCTACTGTGAGAAGCTCCTAGAAGCCTCCTCCATGTCTGATAGAGCCAATGCCAGGTGGCTCCAAGACAGACCCACCGCTGGCAAAGGCCAAGCCAATCAGCAACGGTGGTAGCGCATCTGTGATAACACATTTAAGAAGGGGGAACAAAAAAAACCTGCGCAATTGCAGCTAGAGAGAGGAGCGAGAATATGTGAGAGGAACAACTCTGCAGACACCAAGGTCAGTGAAGAAGGAGGGGGAGGAGGTGCTCCAGGTGCCAGAGCAGAGATTCCCCTGCGGCCTCTGGTGAAGACCATGGTGAGGCAGGCTGTCCCCCTGCAGCCCATGGAGCTCCACGGTGCAGCAGATATCCACCTGCAGCCCATGGAGGACCCCACGCCAGAGCAGGGGGATGCACCCAAAGGAAGCTGGGACCCCCATGGGAAGCCCACGCTGGAGCAGACTCCTGGCAGGACCTTGCTGACCCATGGAGAGAGGAGCCCACGCCAAAGGAAGCTTGCTGGCAGGACTTGTGACCCCGCGGGGGACCCACGCTGGAGCAGTCTGTTCCTGAAGGACTGCACCCCATGGAAAGGACCCACACTGGAGCAGTTCCTGAAGGACTGTAGCCCATGGGAAGGACCCACATTGGAGAAGTTCATGGAGGACTGTCTCCCATGGGAGGGACCCCACGCTGGAGCAGTGGAAGAGTGTGAGGAGTCCTCCTGCTGAGGAGGAAGAAGCGGCAGAAACAACGTGTGGTGAATTGACCGCAACCCCCATTCCCGTCCCCCTGCACTGCTGAGGGGGAGGAGGTAGAGAATAATCGGAAGTGCAGTTAAGCCCAGGAAGAAGGGAGGAGTGGGAGGAAGGTGTTTTAAGACTTGGTTTTATTTCTCATTACCCTACTCTGATCAGGTTGTTAATAAATTAAGCTAATTTCCCCAAGTTGAGTCTGTTTTGCCCGTGATGGTAACTGCTGAGTGATCTCTCCCTGTCTTTATCTCGACCCATGAGCCTTTCAGTATATTTTCTCTCCCCTGTCCAGTTGAGGAGGGGAGTGATAGAGCAGCTCTGGTGGACACCTGGCATCCAGCCAGGGTTAACCTACCACAGCACCCCCAACCTATTCGCTGGTGGGGTGGGGTGAGAAGCAGAAAAGGCCTTGACTCTGTGTAAGCACTGCTCAGCAATAAAGAAAACATCTCTGTATTATCAACACTGTTTCCAGCACAAAGCCAAAACATAGCCCCATACTAGCTACTATAAAGAAAATTAACTCTATCCCAGCCAAAACCAGCACAAGCACTCTCCTCAACTGCAGGAGAAAAGACAGAGCTGAGCTCTAACTCTACCAGACTCCCTCATATACTGACAAAAGGGAAATTGCCTTTCAGTTAAGTACCTTCACTGATAATGCACAATCCAATTCCTTTAATTCCATGAACAACATAATTTAAACCAATGTTAATGAGTAATTTTAGCTTGTAAAATCTTTGGAGCACAGATTTTCTTTACTACTTGCCTACCACAATACACATCAGTACTGGAAGCCCAAAGGTATTTGAAAAAGACAAACAAAATCATTATGAATAAATCAAATAGAAGGCAATAATGCAGGTACATGAACATCTTATGCACAGAGATCTGGACTACACAGTAAGAAGGTACTATTTTAGACAGTCACTTCTCAGAAGGAAAATATTTTGAGCAAACCCACTACATGTCTCTAGCTATTAACTTGTGAAATGTATTCGAAAGAGACGTTTTCTTAACCAAACAGTAAAGGGTGAGAATTCAAGAGAGATTAAAGGAACTATAGCGGCTTAATTATCACAGCTCAATGCAGTGTATACATTTCAAGTTATGCAATGTATTAGCTGCCACTTAAGCATCTGGAAGCATGTAATTTCTAAGCAAGTAATAACTAAACTAAAGCCTACAAACTGATTTAGAACCATGTGACTAAGAGTCAGACTCAAGAAGCTGAATGAAATTGTAGAGTTCTCACAAACAAACTGTATAATACATTTTTTTGTTTTCTTTTCCAGTGAACATTAATCACCATTATTCAGAACTACAGAACTTATTTGAGAATTCAGCATTAAAATTTCTAGAACTTTTTGGGTATATCAATGTCATAATATATGCAGTACTTTTGCTCTGTGAATTTCTTATTTTTGCTTGTTCATTTGATTATAAAATGTGATGAGCTATGATATCTCCTTCTATGACCGGGTGACCCACCTAGTAGATGAGGGCAAGGCTGTGGATGTTGTCTACCTGGACTTTAGTAAGGCCTTTGACACGGTCTCCCACAGCATTCTCCTGGAGAAGTTGGCAGCTCACGTCTTGGATGGGCATACACTTTTCTGGGTAAAAAACTGTCTGGCTGGCCGAGCCCAGAGAGTGGTGGTGAATGGAGTGAAATCCAGTTGGCAGCCAGTCACGAGCAGTGTTCCCCAGGGCTCGGTTCTGGGGCCGGTTTTGTTCAATGTCTTCATCAATGATCTGGATGAGGGGATTGAGTGCACCCTCAGCAAGTTTGCAGATGATACCAAGCTGGGTGGGAGTGTCGATCTGCTCGAGGGAAGGAAGGCCCTGAAGAGGGATCTGGATAGGCTGGATTGGCCGAGGCCAATTGTATGAGGTTTAACAAGGCCAAGTGCCGGGTCCTGCGCTTGGGTCACAACAACCCCATGCAACGGTACAGGCTTGGGGAAGAGTGGCTGGAGAGCTGCCCGGCAGAAAAGGACCTGGGGGTGCTGGTCGACAGCCGGCTGAACATGAGCCGGCAGTGTGCCCAGGTGGCCAAGAAGGCCAACGGCATCCTGGCTTGTATCAGGAATAGTGTGACCAGCAGGAGTAGGGAAGTGATCGTGCCCCTGTACTCGGCACTGGTGAGGCCGCACCTCGAGTACTGTGTTCAGTTTTGGGCCCCTCAGTACAAGAAGGACACTGAGGTGCTGGAGCGTGTCCAGAGAAGGGCAACGAGGCTGGTGAAGGGACTAGAAAACAAGTCTTATGAGGAGCGGCTGAGAGAACTGGGGTTGTTTAGTCTGGAGAAGAGGAGGCTGAGGGGAGACCTTATCGCTCTCTACAACTACCTGAAGGGAGGTTGTAGGGAAGCGGGTGCTGGACTCTTCTCTCAAGAAACTAGCGATACGATGAGAGGGAATGGCCTCAAGTTGCGTCAGGGGAGGTTTAGATTGGATATCAGGAAAAATGTCTTTACCAAAAGAGTGGTTAAGCATTGGAAGAGGCTGCCCAGAGAGGTGGTGGAGCCGTCAACCCTGGAGGCGTTCAAAAAAGGTGTAGACGTGGCACTCCAGGGCCTAGTTTAGGAGTCATGGTGGTGTTAGTTGATGGTTGGACTTGATGATCTTAGAGGTCTTTTCCAACCTTAATGATTCTATGATCTGTTGCAACTTACTGAAATATTTTGTTGTAATTAGAAGATGTGAAAGTGAGAAGCGAACAAGCATATTACCTGAAGTTCATTAGATAAGTGTGAGCAGACAGTTAATTGGGAAAAAAGTTATGATTTCTACATGTACATACCTATATATGTATGTATATGTATGGGGGGGGGGGGGTGTATGCCAAACTTTAACTTCAAAGATTATGAAGTCATCCGATTGCTGCCATTCACATAATCCAGTACTGTAGAAAGGAAATAATGCCTTGAGGTGAAAACAATCTGAGATGTTCTCCAGCAGGCTGGACAAAAGATCATGGTCCCTTGAGATTGTCGTCTTACTCCATTCGTTTATGTCATATTGTTGATATTCTCAGCATGGTTGTCTTTTATACTTTTCTCTGCTCTTTTTCTCCTTTAGATTTACTCATATCTGAAATAGTTAACTTGCTCATGCACAGGAATGAGAGAATGGAAGTTTTTGTCCAGGCATCTGAGATTGCCCGGCAATAAATTGGATGGCTGAAAAGCTACAAATCCATTAAAAGCTCGTAATGTCCTTTAAATAATGTACGTAACAGAAGTGTTACTGTAAAGACATGTCACTTGCATGATAAACATAGTCACCACTGCTGTACATTATGTCACACCAATCGGAATTTCAACATTGTTAAAGGCTGCTAAATTTAGTCTGATAGAGGCAAGGCTGCTGCTGCGCTGTGTACCCAGGTCTTCCTATTGGCAGGGCTGGACTTGTATTTCCCAATGGGTGCACACACAAGCATGCACACAATAAGAAAATAAACAAACAAGGAGACACATGGCTGGCCACAAAGGCTAACATGGGCAGAAGCACACGGAACTCTTGCAAACACGAACAACATGGATGGCTTGGTCCTGTTCCTTCCCTGTGGCTGACCAGGACTGAAATTTGCTGCTTGGATATAGATTTATACATTCAGTACAGATCCTTCCTGTAGTGGACCTTAGACAGTCAATCTGTCCCTCCAACAGCTGACCTCAGATCCTTGCTCTTCACAGTTGCTGGCACCTGGACATCCCAAGGTTCAAAGTTCAGTAGTAAAGTTCAGTAGTGACTTACACTTACACACAAGCACTGAAATTTGAAGAAATATAAAGTTTTCTAGGGAAACATATACACACCCTGGTCTCTCCAGTTGCTGGCACCCAGACCCAATGGCCCTTATGACCCATGGTCCCCTCTCCAGCTGTTGTCACTCAGACCTCTGCACACAAACCTACACACAGAATGGACAGAATTGAACAGAACTGATCCTGAGGAGAATTCTAAATTTTCATACATTTATTATGAAGAAAATATTTAAATTGTTATTTTTCTGAAAATTAAAATATACAAATAAAGTATTAAAAAGGTAGAATGTAATATAAAAATTGTAAATAAATAAAAGTAGGTAATACTGTGAATTAAAAAATAGACCATGTAAGTGGAAGTTAACTGTATTTATCAAATATTCCCATTATAATATAAAGAAGCGGAACTATCTCTTTCTATTAACACTTTCTGTCAAAATGAATTGTTTCTGACTAGTTAGATGTTCCAGTGGAATACTTGCTGTCAAAATACCAAAAAAATCCCTTAAAATAAAAACCTTCTCCCCCAGCCTCTCCTCCAGCACTACACTTGTCATAGAAAAATCTATTTCAGCTCTTCCTAGGCATGGTAATCTTTTTTATGCTGGAAATAGCATAAGAATATATCAGAATTTTATACAAATCTTCTGCCTACAGGTTTCTCTTCAGTCCTTACTTAGGAATTTAGATATGGAAAAATTTGTGAACTGCAACTTTAACTTATTGGCAACACTGCATATCAGTTTGGTAAGGATGCTACTTTACTTTAAAAAAACCCCAAACCTAAACTGGCTCTTTTTTTTTACTTAAATGGTAATAATCATATTTACCTTGTACACATAAGTAAATGCACCATCAAGCTGAATGAGCAAGTGATATGCGTCATAGTATTTTGAAATGTCTACATGGAAGAACAAGGAAAATAAGATCTTACCGTGGAAGTGTGATCTCTTAGTCCCTAATGCCTACTTTCTATCTGTGATTTTAATATTTATAAGGCAGACTGAACTCTACTGGTTCCTGCTATATATGTTCTTCAGTCCCATTTTTTGAAATGTGTAATATTTCATAAGAAATCAAATGATCAATTGATATAAAAATAATAGCAAGATACAATGGAGGTTAGTCCATTTATTTCCTTTATTTTAGGAGAACAAACCCACAAAAGGTAACATCACTTGTTCATGACCATGAAAGGGTCATGAACTAGAAATGTTTTAGTAGAAGCAAGAATAGAGTTCAAAGTTCTTGTTTCTAGAAACACTGGCCATGCTCATCAGTACAACGTTCTTTGTTTCATCTGCCTATTTTAAAAAGAACCCAATTCACATTTTGAAGCCAAAACATTGATAAATCAGGGAAAAGAGTTTCAGATGTCTGGAAGTGGTTAGAGCTCTTCTTACTTATGCTACTTAGTGCCATTCCAAATCTTCAGACTTCCAGCTAGAGGAATTCTCCTTCAATGCAGCAAGTTTTTAAGTATCTTTTGTTTTAATTTGAGCCTTCTTATGAATTCTCTCTTATTTCTCTGGAAGCTCCAACATCTATGAGTAATTTAAATTATTTCCCATTAAATACTTAGTTTTATGGATGGACTAATTGGAAGCTCACTGTTGTGACAGAGAGATTATGATAATCAGTATTTTAGCCTTAGTAAAAGACTTTCTCCCTTGGGACCACAGTAAAAAAGTCATGGTCAAAGTCCAACTGGAAGTGTCTTCAGCACAGACAAGAGTTAGGGTTCCCCGTAAATCATTTTATTTTATAAAACTCACTGTTATGGAATTAATATGGAATGCCATACTTATCTGCTACTCTTACGACAGCTCTACAGGACATGAAAGTTAAAAAGTGATGCTTCAGATAAAGTGTGAATAAGGTTTCTCAAATGTGACTGCCTATATGAAGTACCATATATATGCAGTACAACTATCAAACTAAAAACTAAAAAAAAAAACCAGAACAACAAGCCAAACAAAACCAAAAAAAACCCCACACCCTATTTTAAGGCCAAACACATGCTAATTCAGTAATACTGTTGTTAGTCACTACAAGTGTTTCATTGCAGTGTTGGACCCACGTATTCCAATACATACACCCCCGCCTCTGGTTGCTGCTGTCAGAGTCATTTGCACAATCCCCAGAGAGAAAAGGAGTGTGCGTGACGTGCTGAGGCAAGTTAATGTCCAACTATCTGAAGCGAGCATCTGGTGACAAGGGTTGGTAGAGGTGTGATTTTTACATTTGGCCTTGTTGTTTATTGAAATTATGAAAGGCAAAAGAAAATTATTGGTTGTAAAAGGCAAAACAGACAAGAATGAAAATAAGTGAGCCGAGGCATTGCTATTTTCACTTTCATGTACTGAATTTTCTCAGATTTGTCAGTTCTTACTAGGGAGATAAATAGCATGCACATATATAGTCCATCTTGATGTAATAAAATTAAGGAAATATTCATAGGAAAGGTAGCGGAGTCCTTTTAAAACAGGTAGCATATCCAGCTGATTATTTAAAGAAGGCATAGCAATAAAGTATTAGGGTTTACTTCCTCTTCTTTTTGTACTAGCTTGGCTACACATGGATCAGTGTAAGTCCTAATTCCAGTTGATGAAGTGATCCTACACTTTAACATTAAACCCTCACCTTCAGCCTCAACATGTATAATTCACAGCCGATGCAGCATATGAGAGAAGAGATAGGACCATTACATTAACAGTCCTCTAATGCATTTGTAGAGTCATCCAAAGACTTGGAAGATTTAAAAAATGCTCCAGGAGTGCCTTATACCCAGCTAGCAACAGTGCCTTCTATTTTTTTGTGCTGGCTGAATAGCAGCAGCATCTGCTCACCTTCTCTATATTCCTTCTCACCTTTACTATATTCCATTAAACTGTTTTACTGCTTTTTTGGGGGTAGTTTTACCTCTATAGTCCTTTCTGCTTTTCCAGTGCTGCAAAGACAGAAAAACAAACAAACAAGCAAGCAAACAAACAAAACAATAACAACACCCTGATAGTTTATTTCTAATTTAAGCAAATATTAAAAAGAACATAAGCTTAGACGCATATGTTGTCAATATCAAAAGTAGTCAGGAGCTAGAAGTCTAGTTTCTAAAGGTAAAACCTCTCAACATGACTACTACTCACCTGAGACATAATGTTGTCCTTTGTGTTTAATCATTGTCATGACTAGAATGAATGCTATCAGTTTGGGGAATGGTAATACTCCTTCAGTCTTACCTTGGACTTGTAGTTCAATTCCCAGTTTTGGAGGGTGCTTTCTGATATTTCTTTTTTAGTCTTAGGACTTTCTTAAAAAGACACTAGAAACATATTGCAATTCTTCTGGTTCTTTGGATTACACGTCACAGACTTAGAAGGATACTTTTGAGAGTCACAATTGTCTTCCTAATTTTTACCAAGACAGTCCTAAATCTCATCTCCTTCCAAGTGCTTCAGAATTGTGGGTATGAGAGAGCTATTCTAATGTTTCCATTCCCAGGGATTAATTTACCAATTTAAAGTATTTGGAATATTTGTTTAATATTTGTTTCATGATTTTCCCTTCTGGGATATTAAAACAGACTGCCTCGCAGTGTGAAGTCTTCAATCAGCAGATAAATGGTACAGTCTTATGTAAAACATTTATTATTGTTTTCTGTTTATTTTCCTTTTGCAATTTAGATTGTAACCTGAAAATATGAATAAATAAAAACCATGTATAATTTATAATTCAATTTTTTTAAATTTTTTTTTTTAACATTTCCTCTTCATCTAGTGAACTGGCAGAATATTTGCTCTTGACATAATGAGTCAGACTTTGCCTGCCTTTTCCATACTTCCCATGTTTTCCAGTGGGCATGAAGACAAAAATTCTCCATCTATCAGTTTTTTTATTTACAGGGAAAAAAGAAAAACAACAAACTTCTGATTTCAAAACATGCTTTTCAATGAGACATAAACCCATATTATACCTCTCACTTTTAGGAATTCCTAGAAGTTAAGAAGTCAAAAGCATAGACTAGCTGAAGTTAAAGAACCATACACATCAGAGCAAGTGTGCTCTGAGCCAGGCTGGATTGGTTTGGAGAATAGTGTAATTGAAGCATTTAGAAATGTTGTAAATAAGACATAAATATGTTAAATTATTGAGTATGAACTTCTTGGAAACATGAATTATAAAATTAGTAAAGATGCACAGGTACAGTGAGATTTGTAACAGATTTGTATGATTGGGAAATACATTTCATAAGTTTTAGAGAAGTATAATAATGAAATCATTAAAAAAAAATTAAAACAAGATTTTCCTTTAGCCATAGGTATACCTATGGGGGTAGCTCTTCCTAGTCACCTACATACAACCTTAGTTCATTGTCATTGCATGTGTTTGAAATGTGTCATAGGAGCTGAAATCCTCATTAGTCATGTTGAACTATGAAAGCCAAAGTAGTCCTTTCTTCTTATTTCCTTCCACTCTACATTAATGCTCCTCACCTTACAGCTGCAGAACTTTGTATATGTGTATGCAATTGTGTAATAGCTTTTATCTCATCTAAGATACTAACATATTCCATACATCTTATGATGCAAAATATGAGCTGTTACACAATGTGAGGAATGCCACCATTGACTACATGTCCAGCTTATCACTGATACTAACAGCAATTCTAGGGAAATCTCATTCTGCAAAAAGAAATCTAACACTCATTGTGAAATAAATAGAAACCTTTATGATATTATTATTATTATTATTACTACTCTTATTAAGAGAAAAATCTATTTGTGGTTTGATGCCAAGGTTTGAGGCCATAGCAGTTGAACAGTAACAGCCTTGGTCTTTGACATCAGCCGTATGTCTTTATACAACCCTGCATAAGGCTGGATTTACCAGCACGATGCCCTTAAAATTGATTGGCGGAACCTGAGCACTCTGATTTTGTGGAGTTTTCCAAAACAGACTGAGTTATCCAAGAAATGTATTGACAAGTAATGGAAATTGACCAGCTAAGATCCTGTTCTGTCTTGGATGCGACAGAACATAAAATAGGAACAGCAGAAAAGCTGACAGGGTGAAGGGTTCTATTAATTTAGGTACTTAATAGACATACAATGTGTATATAATCTGGCCACAAGACAAATCCTGGGAAAATTAGATAAACCACAGGCATAAACACATGTCTAGCATAATTTTTTACCTAGTTAGTTGAATATAGATGAGGGAGGACCAAAATAGAGTAAAAGACTATTTCTAATGCAAAATAACTGCAAACCCTTTGTGGTGGGTTAACCCTGGCTGGATGCCAGGTGTCCACCAGAGCTGCTCTATCACTCCCCTCCTCAACTGGACAGGGGAGAGAAAATATACTGAAAGGCTCATGGGTCGAGATAAAGACAGGGAGAGATCACTCAGCAGTTACCATCACGGGCAAAACAGACTCAACTTGGGGAAATTAGCTTAATTTATTAACAACCTGATCAGAGTAGGGTAATGAGAAATAAAACCAAGTCTTAAAACACCTTCCTCCCACTCCTCCCTTCTTCCTGGGCTTAACTGCACTTCCGATTATTCTCTACCTCCTCCCCCTCAGCAGTGCAGGGGGACGGGAATGGGGGTTGCGGTCAATTCACCACACGTTGTTTCTGCCGCTTCTTCCTCCTCAGCAGGAGGACTCCTCACACTCTTCCACTGCTCCAGCGTGGGGTCCCTCCCATGGGAGACAGTCCTCCATGAACTTCTCCAATGTGGGTCCTTCCCATGGGCTACAGTCCTTCAGGAACTGCTCCAGTGTGGGTCCTTTCCATGGGGTGCAGTCCTTCAGGAACAGACTGCTCCAGCGTGGGTCCCCCGCGGGGTCACAAGTCCTGCCAGCAAGCTTCCTTTGGCGTGGGCTCCTCTCTCCATGGGTCAGCAAGGTCCTGCCAGGAGTCTGCTCCAGCGTGGGCTTCCCATGGGGGTCCCAGCTTCCTTTGGGTGCATCCCCCTGCTCTGGCGTGGGGTCCTCCATGGGCTGCAGGTGGATATCTGCTGCACCGTGGAGCTCCATGGGCTGCAGGGGGACAGCCTGCCTCACCATGGTCTTCACCAGAGGCTGCAGGGGAATCTCTGCTCTGGCACCTGGAGCACCTCCTCCCCCTCCTTCTTCACTGACCTTGGTGTCTGCAGAGTTGTTCCTCTCACATATTCTCGCTCCTCTCTCTAGCTGCAATTGCGCAGGTTTTTTTTGTTCTCCCTTCTTAAATGTGTTATCACAGAGGTGCTACCACCGTTGCTGATTGGCTTGGCCTTTGCCAGCAGTGGGTCTGTCTTGGAGCTAGCTGGCATTGGCTCTATCAGACATAGGGGAAGCTTCTAACAGGTTTTCATAGAAGCCACTCCTGTAGCCCCCCTGCTATCAGAACCTTGCCACGCAAACCCGATACGTGCTTGAACTAGTGTCTTCAGGAATAACTGGACATCCATGCTTCTTTGTGTGTAAAAGCCCGCACAAATGGACTCATAATGGGCAGAAATGCATATGAGGATCTGGATGGCCTCCCTGACACCTCTGGAAAGGTCCAGCAGAGATTTGCTATACACATAATATTGATTGTGCTTGTCACAGACAATGGATGAGATTTTATGAGCACAATTTGAGTTTAAAGATATGTTGAAAAAAAATGAGATGAAATATATCCAAACTTCAGATTATCATCCATTTCAAATAGACCTGAAAAGAAAGATGTTAGAATCTCTAAAGGAGAAATTAAGAAGATAGTTAATGGGAACTCAGAAATTAGACTGACTCTGTTCCTTTGGAAACACAGAACAACAAATTATGACCGTTGTGAGCTTGGCTTCCCTGGTTTGGGAAAGGAAGATAGGAAATTTTTTTCTGGATATGATACATCATAGCATAGCAGAGGAAGCATTACAGAAGCAAGTTGTTAAAAAACAAACCAGAACAGTCACACCAAAGGCAGAATGTTGGGCTAAAAGAGCCTAAATATGAAAAAAATTTAATCAGCCAGTGTTCATCCTTAGACCAAGCCAGATCCTTACCTTTAAAGTTAATTTTTTACTGGTGACCAGACTGCAAGGTGATATCAAGACAAAACCTGTTATGCAAGCTTATAAGACATTGTCCCTTCATGAGTACCAACTGATACAATTTGACTGAGAATATTTGTCAAGTATATCTGCTGAACTGCTTTACTTAGAGCCTGGAGGCTGCAGGGTACCCACCATGGAACATTAAGCCAGACACAAAAATTATTACTCTGTAAGAAAAAGAACTACTTATTTAAACATGTTAAATTAAGGCTGTAAACTATGTGGGAAAGAAAGTAGTCAACTGAGGAGCTAAGTAGATCTGAGAGGCCAGAGTAGTTTGGGAAGATTTATTGCCTACCTCTCCACATTCCTTCATAGTTCTGGTGGAAATCTTCCCATTAATGTTTATGACACAGCATAAGAAAGCAAGTTTACCCTGCCCAGATGTAAACGGTGAAAAAAAAAAGGTAGGATAATTATTTTGTTACACTAAGAAGTATGCTTTTACCTCCCAAATATTGTCTCAGTTATTGATGAAGAGGCTGAAATTCTTATTGAGTTCATTCAAGTGTGTAAGAAGCTCTCCTTTGACCTTGTGATTGTGACTGATACATCACAGAATCATTTGACAGGCTCCATTTGACTTCATCTGGCTTGATATCTCAGGTCCACTATGCACAATCCAGGGCGGAAATTGCTTCATGCTTGTTCATCTCAGTGATCAACTCTAGTTCCCATTCATTTTGCTCCCACAGAAATATTCAGCCTCACTGAATATTATGGAATTTGTGTGCATGGTAAAAAGCAAGAACAGAAAAGTTCTGCATTGTCTTCAGAAAATTTCATCAGGGATTCTACCAGTTCAGAGAACGCTAGATTTAGCTGTAACTAACATAACCATTGATTGACCAAACCAACACTAGTTTATTTTGGTAAATTTTCATTCATAAACATTTTCATATTATCACTTACATCCCAGTAAAGAGTTCATCAAATAAGCCATGATTATAACCTTCAAGAACTATTCTGAAATAATCTTGAAATTATTTCATCATAGTGCATTAAAAGTATGCCCAAAAGTAATTTTTAAATAGTTGGTTTTAATTATATCTGCAAATCATATTCCTTATTAACATAATGATTTCTACACTTCATAAGCTGGATTTTTTCTACCTACAGATAAGACAATTTGCAAAGGGGACTCTATTAGAATACACTTAGTGATATTAGTTCTAACACCTTTTAGTTAGTTCTACAATCTTTTTTCATAACCTCATTACCATCACAGACACAAAACTCAGAGTCCAATGAGGAGCAAAAAATGTCAAAATTATCTTCACAATGTCAAAACTAACTTGCTTTAGTTTGTGGGCAAAGAAAAATATGGGAAGAGGTGAAATGTTGAAAAAAACATGCTTTCAGAACAAAATCATTACGGTTCTATGCTTGTGCACAGGCACACAGTGTTTATATTTTAAGAAGCTAATTTCATATATGTAATTTTTGAGAGAGCTGAGAATTAAATAATTTAAAATAATATAAAGGGGGAAAACACACTGTATTTGAGAAACATTATAATTGTCAATTGTTTAGGGAAATTAAAATCTGGTTTTACAATTCAGATCTCAGCAGTACCAAACTAAGAGGAAGAAAGCAAAGCAACTGTCAAAAAAAAAAAAAAAAGAGAGAAAAATAAATTAATTAATTAAATGACAGGGAAAAAAAAAAATCATGAAGAAAACAGCAAGACTTGAAGTAGAGTGTCTTACATGAGGGTAAAGGCCAAAAAGGAGAAATTGTGTTTGCATCTATTTTTTCAAGTATGACAGGAATAAAAGGAACCATAGATCTTAGACGTCTATTGCACTGTTACTTGATGGAAAATACTACAGTTGTTAAAAATAAATCAGTTGGACATAAATTGAACAGGTGGTTCACTCTCAGAGTGACTTAAATGCTTTTTGGGGCAGAGAGGTCAATATGGAATGTATTAGTTATTGTAATAATTGCTCTAAGATGTCGTTTCCATGTCATGAAAAAATTGTTATTCATATGATGCTGATTTTCATATTAACAGAAAAGAAATCTACAGTCATGAAGAAGAACCTATTGTTGCCTTCACTTTAAAAGTTTGAACAGAATATATACTGTTTGACAGTTTGGTTCTGTTATCTACTTCTTTTGGCTATATCATTTCTTAACTGCTAAATTCTTTCAGAAAAAGAAAATGCTTCACGTAAAATTACAACACGTGTAGTTGTACAATACCTCATATAGTGCTGTGTTGAATTACATCACACCACAAAAATTACTATTCAGTATCATGTATTATTTATAGTATGGGCTTACAGATGTTGAAGTGTATCATATATCAGTAAGTACTTTGTTGGCTGTCAGTAAAGGTTTTTTGAAGGAGAGCTTTTTATTTCTTTATTCAAGCAAATTCAGAAGAAACAGAAAACCAAACATTTTTCTTATGAACAAAACAACAATTCCAAAGAAGCCTCTTAAAGTAATATAATATGAATCAGATAAATAGAAATATGAACATATATAGAAAATATAATGTTTTAGAAAATACTTATGTGACCTCATATTCAGTTCAGTTGCTTCATCTCAGCAAAGATGTACCAAAGATTAATGAGATTCATGCAAAGGTGACAAAACCGATTAATGATAAGGTAAGATTTACATACTATAAGAGGTTACAGTGACAAAGTAATGGGAAAAAAAAATATTATGGGAAGTTGAGTAACTTATGAAGGACAAATGAAAATGGATTACTTTTTTACCTAATTTTATGACTGAAGGACAACAGAAAATGTAATGCAATCCAGGACCCTTTGTTTTGGGAATTTCATACACAGAACTGTTGGCATATGGAAAGGTATTTACATTATGTTCATATTTAGAGGCCCTGAAATACCCTTCCTACCAAACTTCCCCAACATCTTTCTACTCAGATCCAAAAAGGGGAATAAAAACATATCCAAAAGAGACCACAAGAAAAGAGGATACTGAAGAATGTATATACATTCACTCTAAGTAAATAGAGTATTTGGAAAGAAAATGTGCATTTCACATGAAAAAAAAAATTCTGTATAAGCTGCATCTATCACTTTTACTGAGAAAGGCTTTAATTGTCTGAACTACAAAAACATGTTAATTGTGAATAAATCATATTTTTATCACTTTTTATCTTCACCCATTTTATGATATGACTGTTTACAGCAATCTCAGAAAAGCATACTGCTACCTCAAAACAAAGCCTCCAGGTTTGTTTGTAAAACCTAAGGCTTTTCTGAGATTTTTCTTAGGTCTCTTTGTTATAAACTTCTAGTTTTTCTACCAATTGTTAACATGATACGTGCTATGTCAGAGAACCTATTTAAGCTGGCTTTTTACAGATGCTCAGAAAACATCATCACAAGTAATAGATATTCATTTCAGTGAAGCAATACAAGCTTTTATGCAATTGTTTCAGAAGTCTGAGAATTTTTTTATCCTTAGAGTTTTTATTTAACAGTTAAGCTCAGAAGTCATTGGTGTATTTTTTCCTTTCTTTCAAAGAGACATTTGATATCATATTCTCTATCATTTCTCAACAGGAGCAAAGACAGTACTTGTTACATGTAAAATGCTAACAAAAATGTCAGGCATGAAACTCAAAAAATAGACGTATGAATAAACTCAACCCTCTTGTAAAGTATTGTATACAATGTGAAAGTTCTACTTCTCATTAAATGTCTTTCATTGCATTAAAACACCTGTATTTTAAGGCGTCTTTTCTATGAAATCTAAAACAAAGGTCTACAATGCTGGGAGTTAAAACTGCATCCATAACTCAGATAAATGTTTCTGGGTGAAGACATAATATCAAGCAACTGTTTCAGTAGACAGAACATCTTATGGGATAAGTCTGCTTTATTTTACGTTAGTCTAGATCTCAGAAAATGTCACTAGTGTTACCTGAGTGTATTGAAGTTCAAATTAATACATTTGAGGATATTTGATTAGGATTTGAAAGACATAAAAAGCAAAAAGAATATTCAGAAGAGTACAAATAATAAATAAGGGGTCTAATCTGGAACCTGTTTTCTAACATATATTGCTATCTAGAAAAGAGTAGAAATTATATTAGTGTTATTGTTCTAGTGTGTTATTGGCTTATGCTATTCTGTTTACTTCTGCACTGGATGCCTTTAGGCTTAAATTTACTGTAAATCCAAGTTGCTGAAGTAGGCATTGACTGTGTCTCTGAAAACCTACCTTCAGGGATCTGTGCACACCCTCAATGCTTACAAGATTGATTTGTAACTTCAAGCATAAGACACTTAAGGGGATCTGAAAGTAGGATGGCCACACAGGTGACGTTATATCCTGGGTAGAGTGAGCTAAGGAGCTGTATGCTCTCTTAGTGCCCCCTGACGGCCAGCTCATGCAACTTAGTTAGAAACTGTTTCAGATAATACATGAATCGGTAAAATACATACTTAGGATGGCAAAAACATATTAAAAAAAAAAAAAAGTAAAGCATTAGGTTGAAAAAGAAGAAGAAGAAATATGATCCACTTAATTTTTCCATCTGACTGAGGTGTAAATAATGCTTATTTTTCAGTGGCAAACTGAAACAGAAAAAAACAATCATAATTGTTTGGATCAACCTGTTGGTTAAATAGAAATTAAAAAAACATTTGTTCTGGTATGAATATGAAAAATTGTTATAAGAGCAAGGGAAAAAAAGGGCCAGGTTCATCAGACACGGAGATGGGAGATTAAGAAGGCATTTCATCTTTCCCTAAACCAAGAGGTGTTTACTCAAAATATGGAAAAATCTGGTCAAATTTTATACATTTACAAAATCAATTACATTTCTCATTATCTAGCTGTCTCCTATCCATCAAGGTGCTGTATTGGAAATAGGTGAGCTGTTAATCTCTTCTGTTGAAACACCACCACCAATTAAATGATCCTGTGAGAAGAAAGTCGTAAACTGTTTCCTTTTGACAGTTTAAATATTCTGTGCAAAGAGGAGTTTCAACAGGTGCAGTTTACCTCAGAGTATCCTCTAGACTGAAAGAACTCACATTTTCATTTTTTCAAAAATATATCACATAAAGGAATACTATTATTTACATTATTGCCTCTTTAGTGTTCTATGCACTTTTAGCCTGAATAACACTTTCTCTAAGGGCGCAAATCTGCAAATGTTATCGCACTTGATTAATTTTACTTTCATGTTTAGTCCCTTTGAAGTCAAATACACCAGGAGGATGAACGCAAGTAATCGCAATATAGACATTTGGAGAATCAGGTCTGGAATTTAAATGGAGTATGTTGGTCTGATCAGTCTAGGAAATATTTATTTCTCCTTGAAAACACTAATTTGAAACTTCTACATTGTTTAGGACTGGGGGAAATGAAATAAATTGCAAACAGTAGTGAAAGACTTCTGAAGTAAACTCTGAATGAGCTGATACATCCACTTGGTAAAATGCAGCCGTAACTGGAAAGACCATGTATCTGAGCTCTGACCTCTCTGCAGAACTTAGCATCAGTTGACGGAATGGTACATCAAGCATGGAGCTTACTTGGTCTTACTGTCTTCAGTATCTTTACACTAATCATCAAAAACTGGATGGATGGCCGAGCCCAGAGAGTGGTGGTGAACGGAGTGAAATCCAGTTGGCGACTGTTCACGAGCGGTGTTCCTCAGGGCTCAGTTCTGGGGCCGGTTTTGTTCAGCGTCTTCATCAATGATCTGGATGAGGGGATTGAGTGCACCCTCAGC
>WAAD01012703.1:36677-53363 GCA_013389945.1 Fregata magnificens
TCAACCCTGGAGGCGTTCAAAAAAGGTGTAGACGTGGCACTCCAGGGCCTAGTTTAGGAGTCATGGTGGTGTTAGTTGACGGTTGGACTTGATAATCTTAGAGGTCTTTTCCAACCTTAATGATTCTATGATTCTATGCACAGAGAAGACCTGATCTTCTCTATGTACATCCAGCATAGATGCCTGATCACCTTTTTCCTCTTTAGTTATAGCATATGAAGTTGGGATACTGAGTGTATTAGGTCATGCTAAAGAACTGCATTTTTGCTAGCATCCTGTCTTATCGACAGCTGTGTTTTAGGACTCAACTAATCATCAGACAGGGATCTTGTGTCTATTTTACTCAGCCCTTAAGGAAGGCCTCTCACATACATCTTCTCCTTATCTTCAGGCCTAAGCAGGTTTTCCTAATGACACTGTCAGTAGGAAGTCCAAAAGAGAAGCTAAGCATCCATTTGTTGCTGCCAAACTTTTAATATTTATTATGTGTTTACTTGTTTATTTTGGCATTGGATTTTAAATGTGCCTCCTTCTTGATGCTAGGAAAACTTGTACAAGTGATTACACATGGTGTACTTGTATTTCACAAATACAAAAAAATTAGTGAATTTGATAAATTCTTATAGCTGGAATCATATGCTATGGTTTTGGTCTTCTTTCTTTATGCAGTTCTGCCTCAATGCAGGTTATGTTATGGCCATATATTTTCATTTTATTGGTATTGTATGTTAGTTAGGAAAACTGTTGTTATTGCTCTGCTTTTATATTATATTAAGTAAACACATATATATATGTCAGAGAAGTAGAAATCATATACTTGAATTCTTCAAAGTCTTCAATTTTAAATTGTATAAACTTGTACTTAATGGTGCACAATTGCAACAGAATTTTCATTAGCATATATTCTTGTGTCTTTTAGAGTGAGATTAAAAAACCACAGGGAAAAGAAGAGTTAATGCAGTAATATCAGTGAAACTGGAGGAATTAAAGCCTGTGGTATAGTATTTCTTCTTTAATAAAAATCTCTATAAGTAACAAGAGGTTAATTGTGTATTTATATGTAAAGTTGTTCTTGGAACCTATCGCAATGCATTTGCTTTATTGATCTGCCCGTTTCATGTCTCCTGCACAGAAAACACCTTTTGCTTAACGTTATAATTTATGGTCAAAGATCATACTATGTTTTTCTCCTTAATAAGTTTAATGCAGGATCATTCCTGCATGCTGCTGAACAGTTTGACTCAAGTCCAAACATGCACTAAAGCTTAAATTCAAGCAACCAAATCATAAGACTGAAATGAATAGAAAATTATGTGATTAAGTGCTTTGTTGGATGGAGACCAGAGTGTTCAATATCATGAAGGTTCTTGGAGGTGTGAACAAACTCGTTTCAGAAGTGTTCCTATTTTAAGAGCCCGTGTACAGATCCATCTTACCAAAACCAGAACTTTGAATTTATAGATGTACCTTACCTTTACTGTTGTGGAAATCAATGGAATATTTTTAAGGGGAATATGATTTTAGAGTACTGTTAATTTTATATGTTTTTTAATTGGATGACATCAAGATACCAGTTTTATATTCTTCATTCTTCTCTAACCAAACAAATCATTTGAGAGAACCTTTTCTGAAGTGTAGTTACTGATTTAGAACATCTTCATTTCACCCTGTTCACATGACAGTCTTAACAGTCACCTCAGCTCCTCTTGTATCTAAGTTAGGATTTTATGGTCTAGATCGGAGGATGACTACATGAGGTACAGAACTCGTTAGAAGATTGGGCTCAAAAGGTAGTGATTAAAAGGTCTTACTCTAGCTTGGGACCAGTAACAAGTGAAGTACTCTAGGGTTCTATCCTGGAACCTGCCCTGTTTAACATATTTCTTAATGACCTGGAGGACGAGCTTGCCTATCGAGTTTGCAGATGACTCCAAGTTGGGTAACCAGTCAATATGATTGAGGTAATGACTGTTATCCAGAGGCAGGCTGGAGGAATGGGCTGCCAGAAACCTTATGAAATTCCATCAGGACAAATTCCAAGTCCTGCTCCTGGGAAGGAAGATCCCCCTGCAATGACTGGGCCTGATTGGCTGGGGAGCAGATCTGCCGAGAAGAACCTGAGAGTGCTGGTAGATGGTAAGCTGGGCATGAGCCAGCTGTGTGCAGCAACCAGGGTTGTACTAAGCATGGCCAGGAGGTCAAGAGGAATGGCTGCACCCCTTTACCTGGCACTCATTTTACCACATCTACAGCACTGTGTCTGGTTTTGGGCCCCTCTATTCAAGAAAGACATCAATAGACTGGGGCGAGTTCAGTGGAGGGCCTCCAAGCTGGCAAGGGGCTGGAGCACTTGCCCTGTGAGGAGAGGCTGAGGGACCTGGGCTTGTTCAGCCTCACCAAGAGATGGCTTCGAGGGACCTAACAGCAGACCACATCCCCCCGTCCCCCAGCACCGGCAGGCAGGTCATCAAGGAGATCAGGCCTGACTCCTTTGAGTGGTACAAGGCGGGTGGATGACAGACAATGGACAGAAGTTGAAACAAGGAGGATCTGTTTATATTCAAGAAACCATTTTCCTTCAAGAGGATAATCAGGCAGTGGAACAGGCTGCCTAGAGAGGTTGCATGGTCTCCATCTTTGGGGCTTTTCAAGACCTTGATCCAACTAGATCAAGCCCTAAGCAAGCTGGTCTGAACTCAGAGCTGGCCCTGTTTTGAGCAGGACACTGGATTTAGATGACCTCCTGAGGTTCCTTCCCATTTGAATTTTCCTGTGATCCTGTGAGCCTATGATATTTATAACATCATTATTCCTGCCATGAACCTTTTGAAATTAGAACCACTCCAAAAAGAACTTATATCCTTATCACGTGTCAGCAAAAGGGAATAACAAGACAAAACATATTTTCAGAAACCTCTTGAGATATGCAAGTTCCATACAGGTTTTTTTCAGTGATCGCATGGCTTTTTGGACTTTGAGAATGTTATTCCTTCTTCTTTTTGAATGCTTTGAAGATCAGTCTGGAGTTAGGGAGCTTTTACTCCTTCAAAAACCTTCCTGGCGTTGTTGTCCTTTTTGTGATTACTATATTTATTGTGTAAGGCATTATGCTGGAAATAAAATAAAATATTAACCCCTGGGAGCTGTAGGGATAATGTCCCTAAGAAGTACAGGTAAAAATTATGCAAGAGTTAGTATGTACATGCTGTAAGGGTAATGCTGACTTACAATATGTTACCTATAAATGAAAAAAAAGAAAAGAAAACAAAATAAAACCCAAAAAAACTCACTACCAAGAAACACAGTCTGCAAAATATAACAGTAATTATAGTTTAGCAAAATTTAAAAAACAAAACAAGAGTTCATTATTTCCTTCAAGTCTTCTTTCTGTTTAATAATCCAGATAAACTTCTTCAGTGGCATGAGCCAGGTGGAAGTATATGAGCAAAGGTTATAAATAATTGATTGAACTACCTTGTGTTGAGCAAAACCCAGCTTCTATCAACGAAGTTCTAAGAGATTTCATCTATCCCAATATTCTTAAAAGGATTATGGCAACAAGAAAGACAAAGTGAGTTCCTTATCATTCCACCAGCATTAATTTTTTATGATAACAAAGGACTGAGTAGCTGATAGAAAATGGAACAGACCCTACACATTATCTGAGAACTATAGAAAGGAACAAAGAGAGTATCTTCTATATTTCATTTCTTATTTGTATTAGTTTCTGGTTTTAAAATATGCATAAATATATAACAAAGGTAGATTAAAAAACAAACAGATAAAAAAACCCAACAACCCATGAACAGATTTGTGAGCCATGCAGCTAAGTCCCAAGGCATTTTCTTCTGGATTTCTTAACAAAAATATTTATCTAGCATTGTCATCCATAATGTATTGAGGTCAACTAAAAATTAAACCATAGATGCTTGGTGAATTCCTAAGAATAGTGAACAATTTATATTCTGGCATGAGAAAGTGTTTCTGTTATTTATTTTCTCAAATTATATTTCTAAGACTTGCTAACTTAGAAAGCAATAATACTGCTTATTCTTATATATGCCGAGGTACAGAAACAACCTGTTGTTGTTAATGGGAAATGGGAACCATTTATGTACTTCTAGTTTCAACGTTCTCACATTAATCTTCAACCTTCTCTTTCACGGGAATTTCTATTGAAGAAAATTAATGGAAATTGAGGAAACTAATCCAAACTTCTGTTCTTCAGCCAAGCAGCACAGACAAAGACAACTTATGCATTACCCTAAAAAAATTTAAATAAATATGCTTTCATTTTATGAATTAATTTTCTGTTCATTTTATTAACAAAGAAAAGAGTTCTTAGTTAAAAAATATGAGTCTGTCGGATTAAAAACCAATTTGCTTTAATTTTGTTTGATAAATTTCTGCATGTATTTATCATGGATAAAAATACTTTTATGGTCATGGTGAACACCTGATTAAAAGCATATATATAAATCTATGTATTTAATATATATTATTAAAATTATATATATATGTATATAAAAAGCATATAAATAAAATGTAATACTGCAACATTTCTAAGGTAAGTTTCTTTGACTTATAGTATTTGGCCTGTACAGTATTAGTCCTGAAACATGCCACATTTGCAAAGATTTAGATCATGTGCATACTAGATTATTTTCATTTTATTTATGAAATTCAAACTGTTCATGTAAACTAAGCCATTATGTCACAGCTGGCTTTTCACCTATTCTATCAGAAATAGACATTAACACTATAGCATTTTCAGTAGTGACTGTGAAAATCACTTTTTCCATAAAAATAATTATATGCACAAACTCTGGCTAGTTGACATGACTGATGACATTCACCTCTATCAAAACCTTGAATCTATAGTAAAAGTACCATCCAAGCTGCTGCTTATCATTGCATACCATAGGGGAAAATGTTTCAGATATTGATGTATCGAATGTTTCAAATAAGTGCTCTCAAGACATTCAGATGTTTTAACATTTGTGTTTATATTTCTGGCAGTTTTACCTCTTACAGTTTAAATTATGTTACTGTAACCTCAAACCTTAAGGTATACAGTGATAATTGAGTACCTGCAGGACTAAAATTACACATAATCCTTAAAACTACACATGATCCTAAGAATGTCACTAAATAGACATTTAGGGCTCCTGCTTTAGATAAATTTGATAGTTTGTAAAAAATCAGCCTGCATCAAGTTATAAAGAGTAATCTCAGAATAAAATTAAGTGAGTCACAAACTTGATGAAATTGTTGAAAGTTTTGGCAATCTCTTTTCCATTTCCCTGTAGGCTCTGTATCAATTCAGGCAACTGCCTACCTCCACAATGAAGTTCTCATACTCCACCTGCATATTATTAACATACATTTCTATACCAACACCCCCACCCATCTTTAGCTTTTCTGAACAACTTGTATTTTCCAATACCTGCAATCCATTTATGATTTCCAGTCTGGTTTTGATGTGCAGATTTCTGATGCTCAATAATATCCAGATTTATATCCTGCACCAGTAGTTCAAATTCTTCCATTTTATTGCCTGAGCTCTTGCACTACATTACAAACATTTCATTTGTTACTTACTCATTTCCTGCTTGGGCTGAGTGCCGCACTACTACTCTCTTTACTATCTCCTTGGTTACTGGTACCAGCTTCTTCATCATTATTAACACATTCTTTGCTTTTTGTGTGAGGACTCTAACATCTGTTTGCATTATTTCTTTTTCTTTCTCTTTTTCTTTCTCTATTTTTTTACATACAATAACTACACATGACAAACACATTGCACCTCTCACAGACTTTTTATTGAAATAAAATTCTTATTAGTCATAGCAGTTGTGATCCCAGAAAAAAATTATTCCTGAAGAGAATAATAGCTGAAGGAGTCCATCCCTACACAATAACAATTCCAACTGCTCAGAGTTTAAAAAAAAAAAAAAATGTTGGTTTTCTTAGTCTGATTTCATACTTCATTAGTTGTTACCCTTTTTCATTCTCTTTTATGGACTGCAGACTTAAATTCATTGCTATTTGAGTGTCCAGATCTTTGAATATTTGCTTATTATAGCAAAGTTGTGACAACTTTACTGAAAAACTGAATATGAGCCAGCAATGTGCGCTCTCAGACCAGAAAGCCAATTGTATCCTGGGCTGCATCAAAAGAAGTGTGGCCAGCAGGTCGAGGGAGGTGATTCTGCCCCTCTGCTCCACTCTTGTGAGACCCCACCTGGAGAACTGTGCGCAGCTCTGGGGTCCCCAGCGTAAGAAAGACATGGGCCTGCTCGAGTGGGTCCAGAGGAGGGCCATGAAGATGATCAGGGGGATGGAACACCTCCTGTATGAGAACAGGCTGAGAGAGTTGGGGGTTTTTAGCGTAGAGAAGGCTCTGGGGACACCTTGCAGTGGCCTACCAGTACTTAAAGGGGGCCTACAGGAAAGATGGGGAGGGACTCTCTATGAGGGAGTGTAGTGACAGGTTGAGGGGCAATGGTTTTAAACTGAAAGAGGGTAGATTTAGATTAGATATTAGGAAGAAATTCTTTACTGTGAGAGAGGGTGGTGAGACACTGGAACATGTTGCCCAGAGAAGTTGTGGATGTCTCCTCCCTGGAAGTATTCAAGATCAGGTTGGACGGGTCTTTGAGCAACATAATCTAGTGGATGATGCCTGTGCCCATGGCAGGGGGGTTGGACTAGATGATCTTTGAAGGTCCCTTCCAACACAACCATTCTACAATCTATGATCTATGAAATCTAGCACTTATTCCATTTCATCAATAAGGAATAATCAGTGGATTCCCTTTTTCAGAAAAAAAGTTTTTTTCTAGCTGTGGCTCCCCATCTTTTTGTGTGTGTGTGTTTTAAGAGGGCACCCTTTTTTATTCTGTTCATCTGTGCTGCAAAATCAAAGGCTTCCAGAAGTGTAGCTCTGCAACACCGTCGCACAAAAGTAGAACTTTGTAAAGACCCCGGAGTTTCCACTCATGTTAATTGCAGGACTGGAGAGCCCAGAGGTGTATGATCACTGGATGACAGCATTTCTGGCAGAATTGTCCAGTGGCCCATGATTTAGTAGGACCTCTGTTCAACATTTTTATCAATGATCTGGATGCAGGAGGTGAATGCACCATTAGTAAGTTTGCTGATGATACTAAACTGGGAGGTGCTGCTGACTCTCTTGAGGGACAAGAGGACTCGCAGAGGGATCTAGATAGATTGGAGCATGGGGCAATTATCAATGGCATGAAATTTAACAAGATCAAATGCTGGATTCTGCACCTAGGATGGAGTAATGCCAGACACTAGGAGAGGAATGGCTGGAGAGCAGCCCTGCAGAAAGGGATCTGGGGGTGCTGGTCAACAGCAGGCTCAATATGAGTCAGCAGTGTGCCCTGGCAGCCCAGAAGGCAAACCACATCCTGGGGTGCATCAAACACAGCATAACCAGCCAGTCAAAAGAGGTGATTGTCCTGCTGTATTCAGTGTTGGTGGAGCCTCACCTGGAGTACTGTGTGCAGTTCTGGGCCCCACAATTTAAGAAGGATGTGAAGGTCCTTGAATGCATCCAGAGCAGGGCAACAAAGCTGGTGAAAGAGCTGGAAGGAATGTCCTTCCTATGAGGAGCGGCTAAGGACCTTGGGTTTGTCTGGTTTGGAGAAAAGGAGGCTGAGGGGCGACCTTATTGCTCTCTACAGCTTCCTGAGGAGGGGAAGCGGAGAGGGAGGTGCTGATCTCTTCTCCCTGGTATCCAGTGACAGGATGTGTGGGAATGGTTCAAAACTGCACCAGGGGAGGTTTAGACTGGACATTAGGAAGCATTTCTTTACCAAGAGGGTGGTCAAACACTGGAACAGGCTTCCTAGAGGGGTGGTCAATGCCCCAAGCCCATCAGTGTTTAAGAGGCATTTGGACAATATCCTTAATAACATGCTTTAACTTTTGGTCAGCCCTGAAGTGGTCAGGCAGTTGGACTAGATGATCATTCTAGGTCCCATCCAGCTGAAGCTTTCTCTTCTCTTCTCTTCTCTTCTCTTCTCTTCTCTTTTCTCTTCTCTTTTCTCTTCTCTTTTCTCTTCTCTTTTCTCTTCTCTTTTCTCTTCTCTTCTCTTCCATGTCTCCAGTTTCTGAGTTCTGGCCTTGCAGGAGGGAGCCAAGAAATCCTGGTATAACTAGGACTCTAAAAGCACTGAAAATCCCTGATTTAGACTGTGGTTATCAATATTTCAATACCTTTGCTTTCTCAATATTATGAAGCCTGTAAGAATGTTTACACTAAGTTTTGGGAAACTGGAAAGGCTGGTAATATCCTCAATCCAGGCAAATTTTCAAGGAAAATTGTGTTTTATTTTCTAAAGCCCATCAAGGCACAATAGGGATATGGAAACTGCACACTAAAACATTTGAAGCCTATTTTCTGCTGCACAGATATTTTTGGCATGTAGGATCTTTTACAACGTAATCGACTTTTTTTCCTATTAGCTTTACTGAAAGTTTGTTCATCAGTCTTTTGAGATCTGTATTCTTCTTACTTATAACTGTACAACTACCTTCCAATAGTTATTTTTTCCTGTCTTAACTTTTTAAATTGTTTTTAGTTTGAATAGCTAGTCTGAATCCTAGGAAACTTATCTTAAGACTTTGTTTATGACCAGCAGTAACAGCTCTTCTTAACCTTTCTTTTACTACACTAAATAAGCCAATGACTTTAAGTTTCCTCTCACGTTGTCAATTTTCTTTTCTCTGATAATCTTAATAGTTATTCTTGGCACTTGTTCCAGTTTCCAGTTTGAACAGATCTTTCACAAATGCGAGTGACTAGAATTTTACATCAAATTGCAATTGCATTGTTATCAAACTCCATTTCATGCAGTAACATTAATAATTTTCTATCTTACTATCTTCACCTTTATCTTACGATATCTCTTTTTGGATCCTGTTTATTCTTTTCATGGTTGTGTCTATTTTTGGTTCATAATTATCATACTGCACTGCAGTGAATCTTGACTCTAAGTGTTTTAGAGTACACGTACAAACTACGTAGCATTAGGATAGTAATTACTGGGGAATTCCATAGCTAAGCTTCAAAAAATGCTGTGACACTGTTTGAAAGCCACAAACCTAAACACTGAAAAGCTGACTGTGTTTTCTGGTAATAGTCTAATTCTTGCAGATTCAGTCAGTCTTTTGTATTAACCTCAGCATCCAAGAAACACCATTTAAGTTTATGCAACTGTGAAGGAATTTCTAGTCTTAAATGAACAGGGGTATATCTAGTCATGTTAAGTATGAGGAGAAAGTAAGTATCACCTTCTTTCTAGAAATTTAAATGAGTAACTGCCCAAATAATATAATCGCTTTATATTTTCATTCCAAAAAGTAAGTGTGTACTACTAAATATTTTTGCCATGTAGCTTGTTCTCTGGTGAGCTGTTATGGATGGTGATACTCTTAACAAAGACAAGCACAATCATAGATTTAGTTTCATACAGGCAAACAAATGGACAGTAAAATCAATACACAGAAAAGCTCAAATTTCTCAGAAAGATCACTTTTTTTACCCAGCTGTTTTCTGACAGCCCCTATAATCAGATATAAATTTTGGTTCTGTTTCATATATGTAATCTCTAAAAGTTTATGAAGTCCAAAAAACAAATACAATTATCCAGAAGAGTAACTTACCTAATTTTGATGACAACAAACTGCAAGTGTCAATTTAAGTTTTTGAAGAATTTATATAAGACCAGATTTTAACTCTTTTCATTAGGTTTATTGCAAGGGTATGTGGAAGGAGATAATGTCTTCTCCCTTAAGAGTATCTGATCAAGGACTTTTTGTCAAATGGGATGATAAGGAAAAGGGGGAAGCCAAATAAACAAGGGTACAAGCATGACCACAAAGCTAAACTGGACACAATGAAGAGACAATGACAACAAACAAACCTGGTCATTCACAAAATAATTGGGCAAGATACTGCAGTGAGTGGGAGTCTTAAAACCTCCAGCCATTGGACTGGGAAGGAACACTGTGCACCCCAAAAACCATCTGCTGGGAGGGACTCGTGTGAGTGAAGTGAGTGAGGGACCCAGCACTGGTGGCTGGAGTGGGACAGTGGGTCACAGCCACTGTGCCTGGTGCCAGCTGCTAGGGGCAGTGTTTGTATCTTCCCCGAAGAGGGTGTGCATGTGCATTCACTAGCAAACCAGCTGGACCAGCCATCAAGTAGGATACCCTGGGTCCTGACAAGGGTATCAGGTGGGGAGAAGGCCCGTGCTGGTATTCAGGGGGGGATCCACAAGTGTGGAGTGCCTGTGGGACAGATGTGTAAGTGTGTGTATGTTTTCTAGCAAGCACCAAGCCAGACCAGTCACTTATAACATCCCTTAACATTAGTGACAAAGTCCACGTTTTCTGATTGCAGAGTGCAAGAAAGCATTAATATCCATCATGACAACAACCCGAAGTCCTATAGGGACATAAAATAACAAAGTCAAAAGGGTTATTCATTTGCTTAAAATTAAGGAGGTACTTAAATGTTTTCATAACCTGAGACCTGAGAATCTCTCTGGTGTTTATTAGTGTTAACTCCAGTGAAGTCAGTGCAATCAAGTCGATTACATCAGCTGAGAATCAGATGAGAGTTTTCCCCAGAAACATTGTAAAACTGATAATTACTTGAGTCTTCTGATGGTAATTTAGTGGCTAATTAAATGGACTCTCATGGATTACTTAAGAAGCTTTGTGCATACAAATATTATTACAACTTGTTTTTGTGCATGTTAATGTAGTAAATAAAACCTGTTAATACTACTATGTTATAGAAGGAACTATGTTGATATTACTAAAGATTACTTTGCAATATGTGAAAATTTTGTTCTGCTCCCAGCTTTGCCAAATTACATCAATGCTTTTACTATGTGGGGTTTTTTTCCCCAGTTATTCATTTAGAAAACATAAGAGAACTTCGGAGGACTGTTTACATTAACATCTAACCTAAATTATAAGTCATAGTTCTGCAACCTCTACCCCATTTTGGCAACTATGGTTCAGAGAAAAGGTAAAAAAGTACTGGAGGAGTTATACAGAAGTACTTCTTTGTCCAGTATCTTAAGCTGCTGAAGAAAGCATGTGAAAATATGAGTGAAGATTTAATAACACATTCCCAGAGTATCTTCCCAGTCTCCAACAATTTGTTGTTCAGGGAATTCATGTCTTTCTATTTAACAGTTCTTGAAATATGGACACTTAGAATATACTCCTTCCATTCATTTCAAGTAGAATAACAACGTCCGATAGATGAAAAGAACCAATAAACATGATTGCTATTATTTTTCTTTTACCAACATACATATTGTAATTTTTCTGCTATTCTTTAATGAAGATATATTTCTTCATCCTTTATAGTGCCATATTTTACTGCATGAAAATATCTTCTTAAATTTCATAGGAGCTACACATAACATTGTTTAAGTAGTGCAAGCTTACAGTATCTCATTCCTACCTAATATAGTGTAATTGCAAATGCCATGTCCTTTGACTTGACCATGAGCTTTATATGGCAGTGTTCCAGGAGAAAATTTAAACCAGCCTGTGAGGATTTCAGTGGAAGAAAGATAATAATCTGTTATACAAATAACTTCTCTAAGACCACCAAAGCATTTAGGATCTGAAACTAGTCATCTTTACATACCTACCTGTACAAAAATGACACAATGAAATCTTCATCATAGCCCCTTGCAAAGCTTATTCTCTCCCAGCAATTTCATCTCTGAATTGTTTAGTGATCGTTCAGAATCAAGATTGTCCTTTCATTTTGCATTTATGTGATCAGTATTACATATTATATGCCTCTGCATAATAAAAAAATCAATTCAAACTGGGTAGCTTAAAAGTGCTTGTCTTCCTTTAGCAGTTTAACATAACATTTTTTTAAACATTTTGAACTGCTTTCCACTAATATGCTAGATGATAATGGTTATATATCAAACCACGTAATTCCCTGAAACTGCTTAGGTTTATGCCCACTAAATTAGCTGGGTGTAAAATGTTTAGTGAAAACAATAGACATTCAGACAGTCATACATAATTCTATGCTGATGTAATTATAATGGCTTGGAGCCAACTCTGAGATCCTGGAAGTTTAGCGTATAGGCAAAGGACAAGGCCAATACACCCAGCTGTATTGTTGTGATTAACATTTCTTTAAAGAATATTCGAGGTGTGGACCTCACCTTCTAGTACACTTTGCAGAGACCTATTTATACAAAAAGCATAGCAACAATTTTTAGATGCCTGTCCCTGTGGAAGTATGATATTTTCTGGTTTACTTATTTGTTTAATTTGGGGAGAGGGTATTCCCTTTCTATTTTCTGTTGCCTGCTGGAATGCACCAGAGACTGTATCTCAACTTTATTCACTGTATCTTCTTTCCTGCTCTTGACTATTACAGTTTCACATACATTAACGAGTTCCTGCTTTAGCATCTACTTTGAGAGAGAACAATTTCCTAAGAATGTGCAACTGGGGACTTCTAGCTTCTGTTGTGCTCTCTTTTCACACTCTCTCTACTACTTTTCATTTTTCTCCCTTTCCTTTATAATATAGCCAAGCGATAAACATTTTTTAACTCATGAAGAACGTATTTCCCCTACTACTCCTGAAAAATCTGTGTCTTCACTATGTTTCTTTTTTCTAAGGAAACAGGCATATTCTTTGCCTATAATAAGTTTGTAAAGTCTGAGATTTTTTTCTGCTTATCTTCTTTTCATGTGGCTTCCTTTTCAGCACTCTTAGTATTCATTCTTTGAACACATCGGCCAGTGCACTACTGACTACTGAAAATTTAAAAAAGTAATATTTATTTATTTTAGTTATGCTGACACTCAGTTTTGTTTAACGTTTACTGCTGTTTCTACAAAAAACTTCCCTGAATTAGTGGTATTACTGGCACACTCACTGTCCTCATTCTTCTTCAAAATGTTCACAAAACGATCAGATCATTACAGTTTTTGTATCATTCATTTGGCAAACAGTCACATGGACTTGCATCAACTGCTATTTTCTCCCCCTCATATTTTGGAAAAAGAGTGTGTGAAGGGAAAGCACTCCATTGTTAGACTATAGGTCTCTGATCTAGTCCTCATTTCAGACACATTTTTCGATTGTCTTTCATATGTACACTGTAAAGGTGTTTTTTTCATGTTACACAAGCATTAGTATCAATCTTCTTTTGCTTACTGATTTGTGAAGAGTTAATTTTCAGTAAATTAATTTCAAGTCTAGTGCTGACTCTGTACAAACATTTTCAGATCCCAGTCATGATCTGGTCTTTCATAGTGAGCTCATCTCGTCTCTCCAAATTACTGGATTCATTCTCCAGTCATTACACTTTCTGGATATTTTTAATACTTTCACTAACTTTTTCTGGATATACTAAAAATCCCTCGTCATGTATTTCATATTTTTTGTGGTAATTCTCAAAAGTATGTGTCAAAGCTTTGTAACTCCTTGGTTTAACTTTCCAAGGGGAATTTACATTTAAAACTTTCAGATACAGCTAAGTACATTAATTTGTTCTCCACATTTTTAAAGTTCTTAACAGTGTTAGGACTTTCAGTTCCTCTGTTCTTCAGCAAATCCTCTTTATTAACTTTTCTCTTGGTAACATGTGCAGCTCAGGGATCATTTTACATTCCCTTTCTCCTGCCCCGCCTGCCTTCCTTCCTTTCCTGCCTTCCTACTTCCCTCCCTCCCTTCTTGTTCTTGTTCGCATTCTTGTTCTCCTTTTCTCACTTACATAAAAATAAAATAGTGTTTGTGGATTATTGTTGGGGTTTTTTTTGTATTTATGAAATTAAATATTGCTTCAATACATACAGATTCAAATTCAAAACCCCACAATTCTATACAAGAGTTGTTGGGTTGTACAAAACAAGATCTAAACTGAAACAAATAAGCAATCTTAATAAGCTAAAGACATAATATTGTTCTTGTACTTAGGATCCTCCATTTTTTTCGGTTTCACTCTGTTATTTCTTTCTTCAACTCTGATGACAAATAAAAAAAGGATTATTTTCATCACCCATTGCAGTTTAGGTTCTTATATATTCTGAATTCTGATCTATATTTTCTGCTGTCACTTGTATTTATATGTAAGAATTGATGTGCATTCTTTATTCTACTTTATTGATTTTTTTTTCCCCTCTTGATACTCAGTTAATATCCATGACTGCCAGGATGAAAAGAAACTGTTGATTTGTCTCCCTTATGGTTTACTTAAACCAGCTTCCTTGTTCAGGGGTCTTAAAATTCAAACTGTGGAGCTGATTTTTTTTTTTTTTTTAAAGGCAGAATTTACATTCAAAGCAGGTAATTCTTTCAGGTGCACTTAATAAAGAAAGTTTTTTTACAAAAACTTTTACCCTTGTAAAACTTTTTCATTCTTCTTATTTCTGATTTAGAACTAAAATCAAATCTTGATTACTTGTTATTCCACAATGTCACAATGGCATTTCATTAGTCCACAAGGCTTTTTCCCCACCCTACACCAATGCACTTTACTGCAAGTGTTGAACGTGAAATATATGTCAATGGATTCGTACTTAATGCTGTGTTTAGTAGTATGGTGAAGACAAACTTCATGCTACTTTAAAATTGTTCAGAATTCTGCTTTATTGATTTGGAGGACTATAAGTAAAGACTACATTATATCAGACACTTTACAAATGTACTAAGTTCATCTTCTTGCTTTATTTTTCTTTTGGTTTTAATAGAAAAAAATTGAAAGGATAAGATGTGGTTAATGTCATTCCCCAAGTAAATACTTGTGTTCTTGGAGAGAGGCGATAATTTTAGGGGTTGCCCAAAAAAATAACTCATCTCAGTTTGTTAATATTAAGTCAATAAACATTTAAATCTTTTTAATGACATTAAATTCATTTTCATAAGGCATAGAAGGAAAAAAGAAAACTACTGAAATTTCCTTTGATGAGATAGTAGTTTCATAATGTCTGAGTTCAGAAGGGGTCATTATGATCCTTTAGTTTTAACTTCTGCATAGAACTGTTCACAGATTTTTACCATGGGATTCAACTTCATACTTTTTCATTGTAGTATAGCCTATCCTTCTGAAAGATATCCAGTCATATCTTACAGATTTCAAGTGTTGATTAATTTCAAGTATCCCTGACGAAATAGCTAATTTAACTGAAATACAAATTTTATCTCTGAAATAGATTTGTAACTTTTCATTGTTTTCAATTTAGTCATTGTAATTTTAGCTGCCTTTTTTGATGCTCTACCTGTTGAAAACTTAGGCATTGGAATTACAGTGATAATGTCTTCCTTTGAGTTATTCCTATCTTGCCAGAAAAAAAAAAAAAAAGAAAATTTACAAGGTTACATCTGCAATATTTACTGCCACTTTTCAGTGACTTGAAGGATTATTCAGAGTTCTTATCTGAACAAAACTGAAACTTCAAACCCTTTGGATATCACCTATTGCAATCATATAATCTGAACAACTTGGCCAGAAAAAGGGATGATTGCATTATCTCATTTGAAATGTCACAGACAGTATGACTTTTCAGCTATAAAAATGACTGTAGAATTATTTTTTACTGTGTAATTCATTTATGTTTATGCAAAATTTCTCCTGAACAAGTTTTCCTGAACTATTATGTATCCAGATAGCATAACAGAGAAAGTATTTTGGTTACTTTTATCAGATTGAGTATTGAAGCCATTAAAAAATACATTTTTAGTGAATTCAGCTTAAAAATACATTTTCCACTTAAAAAAAAAACAGAGTTGAATTTCAGTGCTTATCTTTATTTGCTATGGCAGTAGAAACTATTTTTTTTTCACTAATATACAGCAGAAATAAAGGATTTTTGGTACAGAATTAATTAAACCTGACAAACATTTCAGCTAAACTTAAATCAGACTGTTTTAAATAGAAATACCAATGCTATGGAACGTGTGTGAAATTTAACATTTATAAATTCAGCCTGAAAGAGGAAGTGTAGGTAAAGGAGCTAGAAAACTCCTCTGACCATGCCTTGCTTTATTATCTTATACTTAAATAAAACTACTCAGAAATTGGGGGGGGAGGGGGCAAAAAAAACCCCAAACCAAAATGCAAACCAAACCAAACAAGAAAACTTCTATACAGATATTACTATATTTAGACCTTTATTGTTCTTAAATGGAACAGGACATCGTTTCTGTCACAGTTATTTGAAGGACAGGAAAAAAATCAGGCACAAGGCAGACCAGCTGTGACCTGTATAAATATACAACATATTCCCAATATGACAGTTGGGTGTTTTTTATTTTGATGAAAAACTGAAAGCTAATTTTAATTTAGGAGTCTCTATACAAATGTTTCTATAAAACTTTTATAGCCTCTTTTCCATACACCAGCATCCNNNNCCTCTTTTCCATACACCAGCATCCTAGGATGAACTTGCTTCCTACTTCCTGTTCAATCAGTACCTAAGACATTTGTAATAATTTGGAAATTGCAAGAGAAGTGTCAGTGTATTACCCTGTAAAGTTTCACTTTATTTTCTTTTGCTAACATTTATTACAATACAAATTTTAACTATACAAGTGCCTGCTACTTTTTCCATAAGACAATTCTTTATTTATTGCATAGAGTGAGTGATTACG
>WAAD01012704.1:11568-32836 GCA_013389945.1 Fregata magnificens
GGGTTATGTAGGTTTTGCACATTGTGCAATGTCAGTAGAGCAAAAAGAAAAAAGCAGAGACTAGAAAATAGTCCTTTTTACAGAAAAAACAGTTTGTTATTATGTCATTTCCCTGCCCTATCCAGGACCAGGAAAGCTCTTTCCCCAGAGTACTTTCTGTTCAGAGGCTCTCTCCTAGATGGTGCTTCCTAGATGGTAAGTGCATCTCCCTTCTCTTGTGCATAGCATGCTGCTTGCTTCTGGTGTGCATGTGAAGGATAGTGCATCTGAGAGTATTACTGTGGAGGGGTAACTGTTCCTTCTTGTTGCACTGAGCAGGTAAAAAAGGAGTTCAGTGCCCCGCTTTCCTCTCTGAAAAATTAAACAGGTCCTTCATCTAGCAATCAAAATGTCTGCTGTAGCTTTGTCACCCCAAGGAGACATGTTCTTCTAAGGGTGGTTAGAGGTTTGATTTATTAGTGTCTCTGCTGTGATGACCAGCACTTACTGCATGGCGTTGCCTGGACTCAGAGTGCAGCTGGTTGTGGCAATGTGCTGCTGCTGGTAAGGCTGTGTTCTTCACTCTGGTTTCTCTTTAAGTACTATAGTGTTTAGGTGACGGAAAAATACCTCCCTTTCTCTGTAAGACTGCAGTTCATGTAACTCCCTGGAGAGTTGGACTTGTGTTTGACCCAGACTTTGTCAAAGCAGATGGCTTATCTGGGTTTTACATCAGGCTCCAGAGCACTGGAATTAGCAGCTAAAATGGATGGCATCTGCTTTTGCAAAAGCTTCAGTATGGGGAGACTGAAATTTTTATTGTTCTAAACAAAAACAATTTCTCCTTGGCAATTTCTAATCACTCTTCCTTGTCTCTCATGAGGGAAATTGGTAAAAACCATATTGAGAATCTGTTTGGGTTTTGGAGAAAGCTGGGTGGGTAGGTGCATTCGGTTTTTGTCTTTAGGGATTTTATATTCCCTTGCAGTGCCAAAACCTGCAGTGCTACATCACTGTGCTCTTTTGTCAAAACTCCAGAATGAACGAATCTGATTTCACTGGCCAAACTAAATGCAAAGCAGAAACAAAAAAAAAATTCCTTCTGATGAAGCACATTGTAGGTAATAAAATACTTCTGGGTTTAGTAATATACATTATTTGGCGGTGACAAGATTCATATTAGGTGCTTTATTTAGTGCATCTCCCCTATTTTCATGTGTTTTTCATGAGTAGCATAAATTTTCCTTGAATGTATTGGTAATTCAGGGTGAATATCTGTGGCCCTGCATTTGATTTACAAAGAGCTCCCAAGCATGTTATTGTTCTTTAGATTCAAAATTTGAATTAATCCTATTAGACCCATCAATTTCAGTATATGCTTGCTATACTCTCATTGGAACAATGCAGCTTTTTCTGTCACATATTTTAATGTAATCAATTCTTCTTATAAGCCTGAAATCCATTTTATATGTTTTTTAATATTTATTTCAAGTTAATTTCAGTGACTATTGTTTTGTTAAGCCTCACCTTTCAATTCACCGTTTAATGGGATAGGAATATGCACATAATGAATTAATCAGATTATGTTCTTGTGAAACCACTTTAACTTCACTGAAGCAGAGGTTGTCTTGCGTGGTAGTGATGTTAGCTCAGCCCATCTTGTCCATGCAGCTCTGCTCGGACCATTTTCTTCACTGCGGCTCTGTTGTTTCTCTGTCTTGCAGCAACTTCTGCTGATCGTTTTTACCGCATTGACAGATCTCAGGTAAATCTTTATTCGGTTACTGTTTCTATAGACTTTTTTTTTTAAAGCTATGTCAAATGCAGCTTAAAATGAATTATCTGCCATTCCTCCCGTGTATTCTAAAATGCTACTGATGTCTCATGAAAAATAGAGAAAAAATTCTGGGCCACTTTTTAGTTGATGTAATTCATATCATTTCACTGAAGTTTTATATCTGCTGACCATCTGCCCTTCTGTTTACTACCAATCTGATGTACAGATCAGAATTTTCTATATTTGTCATCCTTATCAAGTCTTACTAAGCGCATCTGTGTGGCACCGGAGCATTTGAGTTTATCTTTTCACTGATGCTTTTAGTCACCAGAAGTCTTGACCCTGTGTGAGAAACATGGAATAGCTATGGAAATTAAGGTGATGTTACAAATTGAGAATTATGAACAGAGCTGTATCAAATATTCCCAAGGAACCGCAAAACAGCGTGTAGCTCTGTTGGATTCAAACCTGTGGCATAGATTTGACAATCTGAATATATTTTCTAAAAGACACTTTGAAAATTTTACAGACCTCTTGGTGTTTCTGATTTGTAGCCAGAACAGGCCAATTAGTGGCTCAGCATCAAGTGCAAACTGTTGATTTCACAGTGGTCGTTTGTATCTGGTCCCCCTGAGAACTGCATAAGCTGTTTCTGAATCACATGCACGTATGACTGTTTCCTAGCAAAAGCAGCTGGTGGTTTAGTTCAAGCAGAAGGAGCTGTGGCTTTAGTTCAGAGGTCCCAGGTTCGGTGTCTGTGTGTAGCCACCATGGGACTTCTTTGCACACAGTCATATAAATGCTTTGATGAAGTTGTACTTTAACATTTGGAAAGCAAGGGTGAAGAAGATGCTGCTACATGTTAAACTGGGCAATGTGACTCTGTTTGGCTTATTCTGCATTTCTTTAATACATTTCTTTAATTTCTCTGTACAAATGGTCATCTTTCCCTCCTACTCCTTTGCCCTGTGTTTCTAAGGGGAAAAGATCAATACTGCGTGATCATCCCAGTGCACAAACAGTGGGAAGTTTCCTGCCCATTCACCTACATAGACAGGCCTACTCGCATTCGGTGTTTTTTGAAGGACGATGAGCCTTCAGTGTCAATAACAAAAAAGAGGGACTGAGAAAGAGAGCTTTGGCAACAGAGGTGTGAAACCAGAATGTACAAGCAACGGAGGTCTGGGAGAGTACCCCCAAACAATGAAAACTTCTGTCAGCCATCATCAGAGGGCAGACCTTAGGTGTTGGTCCTCATTTTGAAATGTAAACCTCTGCTTTTTGGGTAGACCTCCAGTTTTCAGCCAAATGACATAGAGCCCATGAGTAGCAGCCTTTGAAGTGTCGCTGTGGGTGTGACGCTTGCTGGTTGGAAATCTTGTTTGGCTTGAAATCGGGGAAGTATTTCTTGGTGACTTCAGCGGCATTGGTTTTAGTGTGTGTGTGCGTGCGCGTGTACTTAAATACACAGAGTCCCATCAATGCTCTTCAGAGACCCTGATGTGCACCCAGCTTTCCTATAGCCAGCTGGGTGCTCTGAGAGACCAGTGATGCTGCAGGTTCATTATTTGTTCCTTGTATCACTCCAACAGGAACATTTGCACTTTGTGACAGAAATTTCGCAGGACGAGATTTTTATTCTGGACCCAGAGCTGGTAATGTCACAGCAGGTGGGGACGCCACCAGGAATGCCTGATCTGGTAGTGGAGCAGGCCTCTGGGTGAGTGGTGCTGGGATCTGGCTTTCAGCAGCCGTATTAGAGTTGGGCATCTCTTTTCTGGTCCCTTTTTCTGGAGGACTGGGAGATGTGGGAGGGCAGATCTTAGGTGGGGAGCTGGGGACAGGATCAGCTGCAGCCACGGTAATGACAGAAGGACAGTGGAATAACATCTACTCCGTTAAGCATCCTGGAGCACAACGCAGGGCTAATGGACTTCAGCACCTTTCAACCTCCTCACATCCCCTGACTGTATCTGCCCTGCCATAAAGCTGTATTGATTGAGTTACAAACCCCTTCCCTGCGTGGTCAGGGCTCTGATACCACTGTATAAGGCCCTGAAGCCCTTTGTGCCTAAGAGTGATGGTGAAGTGTCTCTGTTTCTTCTCATCTTCTGGGCAGACCAGAAATGTTCCTATTCGTCTTTAGGAACAGTCTCGTACTCACAGTGAATTAAGTGATTTTAGCTTGCTATGGGCTGAAAAATACTGGAAACCAGTAAGCATAAGACAGCTTCAGAGTGGAGCACATGAGGTAATTTTTGAGGGGTGAATGCCTTTCTCTTCCTTCTTCCCTCCCTAGAATATCAGATCGGTGGAACCCTGCGGTTCGAAAGAGGATGCTGAGCGACAGCGGCCTCGGCAAGATTTCCCCACACTACGAGGTACCTGACAAACAAAAGGACGCCAGCCAGACACGTATGCTGCAGTAAGAGCCCTCTGCATTTCTCTGCTTGATGATGCACTGTCACCATCACCACAGACAACTCCTAGTGGCTCCTTTAAGCTTAATGAATTGTGCTGATGTGCTGAAATTACAGAAGTCCTTGTGCTGCTTCTCTTTTGCTCCTCCCTTCTGTTTCATCCTCTTCCTTCATTATTATATGTTCTTGCCTTTGTTTTTTTTTCTCTGTGACATCCTGCACATAAACCTAGATCCAAGTTTCCAAAGTTCCAAAAGTAAATACATTATTTTGGATGCCTGAAGTTCCAGCTAAGGGAACCTTCATGGCAACTGGTTATGGAAAGACTGAAGCACTTGCCCTTAAGGTAGCTCTGATGCAATGTGACAAAGCAGAAACCTCTACAATTGCTGCTTACTTTCAAAGTTGTAGGCAATAGTTTTCATATAATCTTGAACCAGAGATACCATTGTCAGTGTAGGATGACTAAACAGTGGTTTTGTTGCTGATAATTCCCCCATGTAAGAGATTCCTACCACCGCAATCCTGTTTGCCATGTTTAGATCTGTGTAAGAGCATCTCTTATTCTTCTTGCCTATTTTAGAAGTCGTTTTCAGCTTTTTGGTCCTTTCGCTTTAGATTTTCAAAACCTGCAGTAGATCCATAATCGCTACCAAAGTTTAGATTGGAAGCACCTGTCTGACCTCTGTTGCTGGCTTTGAAAAATTCTAGTGTTTTGGGGTTGTTTTTTCCCCCCCAGAACATAATGTATAATTGTGTATATCACGTCTGCTTTATGTTTCTAGTTCTACTGTATCTGGATCCCTATGGACGGGTTTTAAAACTTAGTATAACAAAATTAGAAATAGTGACCCTGTGGTCCTTGTTGCAGTTTGTCTTTCTGTCTTGGATGTGTGTGGAAATGGGCTGCAAGGTACCTGCCGAGTACAGCTCCAGTGCAGGTGCAGTGTGGATGGGAGGCTGTGTAGCCATGTGGCTACAAACGGGAAACTTTCCATCAAACTGGAAACTGCTGGCAGGAGAAGGAGGTGTCATGGTAAGAAAGGATGATCTGAGTAGCACTGCCAGGAGACACTCACCTGATTTTTTGCCATTACCCTGAGGGATTCTGGATCAGTTCTTGTTTTTATGCTCTTTGCAATGTGAAGGATGGTGAATTCAGGTTCGGTTTTCCGCAGACTGGAATGGCAGGGCCTGAAATTTGGAGCTGGCAAAGCTGGGAGAAAAATGGTGCTTAGACAGTTTTAGGCAGTGTGGAGAGATGGTGACAACATGTGGACTAACTTCTAATTGATAAGAGGAATGATTTTGTTTACATCAGCGTGACTGGAAATGTTTGCTTAGCTGGAACAATTATGTTTGGTAGGTTTATTAATTACAAGCAAAGTCAGTAGCACTGCCTGGAGTAAAGTGTGCCTGTCACTGCCTACTATAAGGAATTGTTTTCTTTATAACTTCTCTAAACTTTAACTGTTTTAGCTAAAATTTTTCATGGTAAGACTCAGTCTTTGAGTGATTCTTTCTCTTTTAACTAAAACTTTAACGAAAAAGTCAGTTGTTTCTGAAGACAAGATTTGTGGGAAATGTGCTGCTTTAAATTGCCTTCTTTAAAATAAATAAATCCAGTAGTTGTTTCCTGAGATGTTTTAGTGCTGGTAGTGGAATGAACTTCATTGGAATGAAGTTTTGGAGGCTTGACACTTAATAAAGTGTCACCATAATAGCAGGGAGATGCCTTTTGCTGTCTTGAGAAAAGGACCCCTGAGTTTGCCCTGCTGATGAGGTTGTTCACGCACTTTGGAGACACCTCAGTTTCAAGAGCTTTGCTTTCAAAAGCTTCTCTCTGCACATGCTCATGGAGGAGCTATGCCCCTCTGCACTTAATCCTGGTTGCAGGCCTGCCCACTGGGCTGAGGGAAGGGGGACTGAGCTGCTCAGCAGCCGATCTCCAGCAGCAAAGAGAAAAGGGAAGCAGCAGTCATGGTTAAACGGAGATGGGACAGGAAAAGGTGTATGGAGGAATAGGGAAAAGAGGTTGCAAGAGCCAAAGGAGTAGAAGCAAAAAGGAAGTGTGTGCAGGAACTTGGGGAGCAGGGTTAGGGGGGATGGGAGCTGGCAATTAGGAGCACAGGGGACATACAGATGTCTGGGAAATCAGAATGGAAATAACAGAAAGGAGTGGGACATGGGGTGCAGATAGGTAAGAGGTGAGTGAGACAGGTTGGGGGTGTGGGGGAAAGGGTCTGTGGCTGTTTCTCTCCAGAATCTGGAGCTCTGGGCTGATGCAGATTATTCATTATACTGGTGGGCAAGCTCTGAAGTATGTTTAGACACTGCCTCATTTGCTGCCAAGCTGGAAGGTGTATAGTAAATGAAGCGGGGTGTTGCAGTGGAGAAAGCAAGATATTATTACAGTTAAGGCAGCTGAATGCAGCTCTGGAGGACTGGCTTTTCCTCTCAATTTCTTTGACAGAATTTCTGAATGATGCAGATTTACAACAAACTTTTCACAAATGGCCAGTAACAACGGGCTCCTCATTCTATGCACATCCACTGTGAAGTAGGTTGGGTTCCTGGGAGGCCATTACAAGGAGACTTTGAAAGAGAATGAAGGGCTGGAAACTGAGAAATAGGCTCTTTGTGTGCCTCAGGTTGTATTACTAAAATTAATGGAAAGTTTGTGCCTGCCTTCCTTCTGACTCTCATTTGCCCAGCTGCAGAATGCAGATAATATTGCAACCTCACCTTAGAGGAGTACAGCGAGGGTAAATTTCATGGTCACAAGAAACTTGGATACTATGGGGAGACTCTGTCAGAGATGCTTAGGAGAAAATTAATCATTTTACATTCTGTGCACAGTTTTGGTAGTGTGGAATAAATAAATCTTGAGGCTGTGCACTGCATATACAAAATACAAAAGGATATCACGCAGGTCTCTACTTAAACACTGAGGCAAGAGTCCAGTAGAAGAAAGTAGCAGGTGGCAGTGCAATTAAAGGTTGTCAAAATGCTTGAGTGCAACAGGGCTGGAGTATGATACTCAGATGACATGAACTCTGGCATTTCTAAGCTTCTGGGTGCTTGACTTTGCAACCTAAAAAAAGTCTTTCTAACCTGGCACTTTAAAGAAAAACTTAGAAAGCACTATTATATTTTGGCAGCTGAAGTAGCTCACAGGTTCTTTACAGAGGTTTGTCCCTTCAGAAATTATTTTTCAAATAAAACTTGCAGAAAGGATTTTAGCAAAATTCCCAAAAAGGAATATGGCAGAGCTTAGAGGGGACAATTCCTCCTGTACATGGAGTTCTTGTGGATCTTTTAAGAGTCATCAGTGTCCAGTGTTTTACATCTAGTCGGAAATACTGTGCAGCACTTCCAGCTCAAAGTGCAATATCCTATAGCCTGTCACTAGAGCCAGTGACAGGGGACTTGCTGTGAGAGAAAGTGTCATCAGTTGACCCACTGGGGCTGTTTTCTCAATAGTCATTTTTCTCCCAAACAGGGGTTGGGAGTGACTCTCCTCAGATGTTAGGAACAGATTAGACCACAACGGGTCATAGTATAGCTGCAGGCTGCGTAGAGTGTCTCTGGCATCGCTATATACGTATGTGTGTTTGTGTGTATACATAAATACATATATAACCTCTTTAAGATGAAGTAACTGTTTCTGAGGAGTGCAGCTAAAAAGACAAAGTATGCAAATAGAGAGATCCCTTAAATTACTTCAATCAATGAAAGCAGAGAAGAGAATATGTGATCTAAAAATAATTATGATGTTTGGTGTTGCTTTTGATCACAAGCTGTCGGGGTAAAGAGTAATTTGAATGTAATGGTTTTGAGGCAGGGGTCTTTCTGAGAGAAAATTATTTATGCTTTTGTTTTTAATTAAGTGAGCTTCATGTTAGTTTTCAGGTGGCTTTTGATTGATGGCATTTCATGTTTTGCTCTCTTTCTGATGGCTCTTTGATGTGTGACTGATGTGTGGAGTGGGCAGGATATGAAACAGCGTCTTGATGCAGTAAGCAGGAGCTGGGGCAGATCGTACCTTAATAGGAACATCAAATTAGTGTGAATGGTGCATACAAAAAACAATGGGAAGACAATTACTTCGTCTATTGGTGCTTGATCTTGAAAAAAGCTAACTATTCTGGGCTGACTCCACTGAAACATGTAGTTGGACTCTTCCTTTGAACATGAGTGGGTTCATCATCCTGATTTATCCTATGATCAAATGGTGCAGTGAGATGGGGATGACCATTCCCTCATAGCCTGCTGTAAACATTCGTTGTTGGCCATGCATTTCACTTCCTAGGTACGTATTTGTCACCCTGCTATGTGATGAGATCTGGAAAATTGAATAAAATAAAAACCACAGCAGCATACAAAAATGAAAAGGTGACTATACCTTTGTAGAGGTTTAATCTACATCTTTTAATTGAAGTCATTAATTTTCCCATTGTTTGGGGTAGTAACAACCACTCTTCTAGCACCTGTGCAGCTGTGATGGTAATCTGTTTCCAAAGCTGCTAGATGCATTGTCTGAATCGAGCGCATGGTTTGTGAAGGGTGGTCGAAGGTTGGCCAGAATGCCGTCTGGTCCTGTCAGGGAGAGGAAGAAAAAAATGCCTGTAGGGGCTGGAAGGTGACTGCAGCCCTTTACACTAAACAGACATTAATTAGCTAGTAATACCAGCCAGGCACTGCTTTATGAGGCAATAATAACCTAGTTCCTGAGAGGGAAGAAGAAAAAGGCTGAACGCCAAGTGTTTTAACTCAACCACAAGAACCAGATCATTGCCCAGGAAATCAGTGTGACAGTACAGATGTTACAAGGTGGTTTGTTTTGGGTTTTTTTAAGAGCAATCTTTGTGTGGTACAAGGTGAGAAAAGCGTCAGGGGTGCAAGTTTGCATGTAGAAAGGAGAAGGAATGCTCATCTAGTGAAAGTTAAGAAAATATAGAGGTCACTCTTAAGGTTTGAACATGCTAGGCAGGAGCTCCCTAGTGATAGTGAACCTTTAAAATTTTGAAGGTTGGTGAAGACTTGAAAAATTCAAGTGTTTCCCCAAAGCTCTTACATAGGAAAACTCAGCATCAGCTCTTAAATATGCAAAGTTGTCTGCCCTGGTGTGTTTGGATAGCAAAATCTGAATTAGTTCTCTGGTTCAGATTTAGTTCAAGCTGCATTTATAAGATTAAGCCACAAGTGAAATGCATATGTTTTAACCAGCTATTTGTACACCTATTACTTTGTACACAAATTACTTTCCACTGTTTAAAATCCCAGATGAGGTTCCATGAGTTCTGATTGCTTTCAAACAAATCTTATTTGAGTGAAGGCATAAATCACCATCTCACCTTCACTGCACACTCCTGTGTAGTCCTTATAATAGAATTAGAGCATAAAAAAATGCAGTGTCTGTTTATGCTCGACTCTCCCTGTTCTTTCTCTTCTTTTGTCTTAGATGCTTTTACAAATAGTTTGTAAGGCACCACTCTTACTACCTTAAACTGAAGCATGAGAAAGATTTGCCTAAAGCAGTTCACCTCTCACTAGGAAGGTGATATTAAAAAGGAAGGGGTGTTAGTGAAAGGAAAGATGTGGACTCAAAGAAGAGGAAAAGTGATGTAAAGAGAGCTGAGAACGATTCAGGGAAAGGTAAACATGGGTTAAATAGGGAAAGTACTTCGAAGAAAGAAAAAAAAAAACCCCCTATAAGAATGTAGCAAATGGATAAGAAATTGCTTTGGGGGAAAGCAAGTTCCCTGAGTGAGACTGAGTGGGAAAAATTGATGCATCTCAGTGTGGGGTCTGGTCCTGTATTTTGAAAGCTCTCACTATTTTCAGTGTGATGCAGTCACAATACTTAAAATCTTGTGCACATTCCAGAGAGAAGCTACAATTTATTCACCGTTAGGAAATATTTTCTTCAGTTGCTGCTGTAAATCTTCCCCTACCCCCGTATCTGGAGACTTTCTTGACAAAGAAAGCACCTGTTAATTGTTTTACACTCTAGTGCCCAGATGTGGCAAATAATGGATTTCATGTACTTTATGTTCCTTTTGTGATTATTAATTCTCTCCATATACTTCAAGATTTTAGCTACCTTCATTGTTTTTGGAGATCTTCAGTGGGGAAAAAAGGAATAATTATTGGTTTCCTTTGGAATTCTACCTTGAAGGTATCTGTGTGCAGTTCTGAAAAGATGTATTTCTGCTCTTTCTCATTCCCTTAAAAATTTACAATGTAGCAATGAAAATCTAGCAGAATTTTGGCATTGCTTGAATAATTTGTCTTGAAGCTTCATTTCTTGCCATCCAGAAAAAAAATTCAGCCTGACAAACAATAGGAACGCTCTTAAAAATTGTAGGATTTGGCTGACAAAAAGGAGCGTTTTCTCTGTAAGATCCCTATGTTTTTAAAATCAAACCCTTCCAGAAATAGTTTAAATCTCTTATTTTCCCTGTAGAGTCAGTTCAGTACAGAGCTACTCAAAAACAGGAGAGTTATTTTTATTTTGTGGTACATTCATTGAATACAAGAACAATCTGGAGACTGTAGCACTGGAGACAGAAATACTTACCAGTGAAATTCATACTTTTTCCAGATTTGACAGCAAAGGAAAATCTTGTTTAGTGCCCAGTGCTGCTTTGCAGCCTATGGGATTTCAAAAGTTTCTTTAAGGACAGCTACTGCTGCTGGTATCTGTTACTATTTGGAAGCTAATTTGAGCATCCAGCTCTTAAAATTTTTCTAGAATAAGTTTTCTTTTTCCTTCTGGAGCTGCTTATACAGCAATCTCAATTACAGCTGTAGATACAGAATATATAAGAATTTGTCAAGTGATTTGTCATGAAACTGGAAATCAGGCTTTTACCTGGACAAACATTAATTCACAAGTTAGTTTTGAGCATCTCCCACATTGTCACTTAATCCATGTCCACTTTCCCCAAGCAATGTCTCTAGTTCTAGTGATGTTCAACCCTGTCATAGCCAGGAGAAGGGACTCCTGGACATGTCTGATTAGTAGACACATCTTGACTCAACTGCAGAAAAAAGGAACACAGTTTAGAGAGGAAAACAATGCTAAAATCACAGGGGATGGAGAGGAATGTTGGCACCAAAATATCTTTTCAAAGATTGGTCTGCCTGAGATGTTTTTGGTATATCCTGAGTGTATCACGTACAGACTGTGTAGGTGAGGTTAACATGAGAACAGATATTCTCAACTCAGGATTCAAGAGGCTTTGCATTACTTCAGCCATGTTGGTACTATCTCAGGGATGGTTCTGGGCATGGGAAGATCCTGGCATTTTGCTCTGATGTCTGAAGATACAGAACCACGACTGGGGAAAGTGTTACCACATACAGTCCGTGCTATGTCAGGGGATGAGTTATGGCTCTACGGTGAGTGCACCCGCCAGACCTGAGGGATCTTTGCAAACAGCGAGAAACAGATGGTTCTGGAAACTGTTTAACATGAACTTTCAGCAACTTCTGGTGTTGCCTTTAAGTGATTGAATACATGGAAAACCTTATTTAATCACCTCTTCCCCTGTTAATTACTAGAATTTTTATCACTACTGCCAAACTCTGGCCTTATCTACAGAGAACTGAGGTGTCAAAAAAATCATGGTTTTTACTTATTAAAATTTCTGCAACGGTCATTAGTATTTGGTACTTACATATCCTTCTGGCAACCCCTTTCCCATTAATACTGAGCTTTAAGACATCATCTTTTGCTTGTGCTTTTGTTAACCATAATTGGAAAAGGAAGAAATCAGAATTTGGTTTAGATTTGTGTGTGTATGGCCTTATTTGTGTATGTGAGTGCAATGCAAATAGTGCTTGTTTTCTTCCAGAATTAAGTCTCCAGCCTTTGCTGTTGAGGTGCTGAATTGCTAAGGCATTTTAACAACAGTAGGCACATCTGATGAGGTGGGTTTGTGTTTCTGCCCCTTCAATATGTGGCAGAAATAGGGTACATCCTGTACTGCATGCTGTAGGATTTTTTTTTTTTCTCATCAGTACTTATTACCAAATAATTTTATTATTCAGAATGTAGCTCCCCCGAGTGGATTGGGTGGGATTTTAGCTTCCTCTTTTCCCACCCACCTGCCCCTGAGCCCTCAAAATGAGGGCTTTAAATGATTTTTGTAGCATGTCAACACCTGATGCACAGCTGAGGAAATTCACCCTACTGACAAATTATTTTGGCAGACAGTGACATGCAAAACACTCCCACACACCATGAGACTACAAATTGGCTTCTTTAGAGATATCTTGCTTCTTGACTGGCATCCCACTTTCCAAAAGGGAAATGCAAGGAGTCCGGTTCTCCTCTTCTCCTTGGGGTGATTTCAAGCAACAGAATACGCACGTGCTTGACAGAGGGACCTACCTGCCCAGCTGTTGAAAAACTAAACTACCACCTAGCTTGAAAATGCTTTCTGAGTAGTTCCAGTAGATAAGGGGATGAAAAAGAGTTTTCCAAGTGGAATGTAAGTTTTTTGTTGGAGTGCGTTTAAAGGATGAAATTGATGTTGACAAAGTACAGATAGCTGGGTGCCTTGGTTTTCTTTAAGTTGTTTACCATAACAGCTATAAATCTGCTTTACACCCTCTGGCTGATAGCCAAAGCAGAAGTAATAGAGTTCTTTCTTTTTTCTCTTTTCTTGTTACAACTCTTTCTTTTTCCTTTTTTCCCCCTCTGGTTCCATCCTTGCTTGCTTACTTTAGCCCCTGGACTGAGAAGCAGAATCTGCGCCAAGAAGTAAAGCAGCTCTGCAGCAAAGAAGGCAGGGGAACATATCAAGACAGTCACTTCTTGTACCCTTGTCTTCCGTTTGGCTGGGTAAAAGGAAATGACATCTGATAATTTGATCTTTAGGGCCTACTGCTTTCCTGCAAGCATCAGGCATGTGGTAACTGCACCTGGCAAGAGAAAGGTAGGGGAGAGAGTGGAGCTGACGATGCCACTGTAGAATGTGAATATTCCTCTCTTCAGCTTTATGGAGAGGAAATAGCAGACCCATGGCCCCCAGTGACATTAAAGGGACTGGAAGAGGGTTTATTAATGTGGTATAGGATGATTGACAGCCTGTATTCTCCTGGGCTTGCTTTAAGCACTGGTATTAACATAGAGTGAATATCCTCCAGCACGACAGACTTCCAGTCCAATAAAAGTTGGAAAAGAAGTGAAGTAGTTTTAGGTAATATGTATATCTGTATTTGTGTGTACCTGTTACTTATTTGTAAGAGTTGAAGTAAGGCAAAAAAAACCCCATCCTGGTCCTGGTTTTCTGAGCATTGCACAGGAATAGCAAGCCTGTGTCCATGTGCTCTGTCCCTGCCATAAGGAGCTGCCATCTGCTCAGAGAGGAGACTGGTTCTTAATGTGCTCTCACTCAGTACCAAGCTGTCTTATCAAAGCCAAAACTAATAATCTTCAGGGCACGGGTATGAAACACAGTCGTGCACATATGTAACACATTGGAATACATAGTGTGTCCAAGCTTTCACACTAGGGCATCTCATAATATGCATCCAGACTGTATTTGTTGATACCCCATTCATATTCCTAAGTTCTGGTTTAACAGGCTTGCAAAGAGAATAGAAATGTAGTTTGGTAAAATAACTTCTCTGGACTATCACACAGAAGTACTGCTTTGCGTGAGTTGACAGTGTTAAACTCCATAAAAGTCAAACCTTTGCTAACTTTCTCTAATTCTTCAGATATCTGCATGTTCGGATTTCAGCTGTGGCTGGAAACTGGAAAGTGTCAAAATACCATGCAACAAAAAGCTAAAGACAAAGCATAGTCATGTGAAACTAGGTCATCTTTTGAAGTTCACAGTTTAGTATTTTAAACCCACAAAGTTCAGAGTGTTTGGATGAGGCTGGGAGCAATATTTTGACATGAGCCTTTACTTGACTCCTTGAACGAAAAGTGAGGTTTTTCACTAGGGCTGCTTGAAAAATATATTGGTGAGCTGTTTTTGCTTGGTGGAGGTGTGCATGAAAGAGGTTTATTTCTTCTGGAAAACGTTGCTTGAAACAGAAAGTACCTGTGAACGTGGGCTGGGTTTAGTGTGCTTGGGGAGAGATTTTGGGGCTCACCTGGGAACTGCTGAGGGACAGGGAGCATGTTCCCCAGGCTGTGCAGGGAGCTGCCCTTGCCCTTCCATGTCTAGGGTGCCTGTCCAAGTCCCCTGTCTGTGGACTTATATGTCAGGGTGTAGAAGGTGCTGTCACTTCTTAAAATGCCTGCCAAAGGGTTTCTCAGGTGAGAGGAGAAACTTCTGAAAGCTCAAAAGCATTCAAATAGGGAGGGAGAAAAGTTGTCCTTGCTTGTCTGCTGCTCCTCTGCGCTGGGAAAGGAGCACTAAAACCCACAGCTTCGTCTTGGTAGCTGAGACTGGGTGAGCGTTTAGCAGTTCTGGCACAGAGGGGTGTGCATGGGAGGGAAATACATGAGGAGCAGAGCCGTAACACATAGCCTTGCTGAGGTTCCTGGCAGTGTTGATGCCTATGGGCAAGCAGGAACAGATGGACCTGGCTAAATTATGCCAAGAGCTGAAATCAGAGAGCCAGAGATGGCTTGGAGCCAGTGTAACCCTGACTCCTAGATTCTTCTTTCTGTGCCAGGCATCTAAAAGTGCAGCACAAAACCATATCTGAAACTCCCATTACAGGTTTTGTTCTCCATTAATTACTCTACAGCAGGAGTGTAAAGGGCTCAGCAATTCTGCTCTGCCTAGGACTGGTGTGTTATGCACATTAACTGAGGTGATTTTTTTTTTTTTTAAAAGATGGCAGGCAAGTGAGGGTTGCTTAATGCTTAGCACTTGTGAAAATCAGGCCGCATGTTTATGAACATAATTGCAAGAATCTGTTTCTGAGGGATTCCTGTGTTTCGGTCTGTCTTCTCCCAAAACCACTAAAGGCTATTTATCAGGAGTCACTGGTTTGTTTTGCGGTAACAAACACACCACTTAGGGTAGCTTCTAGATCGCTTAGAAACCCAAGCTGGCCGAAGATTATTTGGATGGTGTCTCAAGATACAAGCAGCTGATGTGCTTCATCTCCATCTAGCCTGAGGGCCAAGTGGGGATGTGACTTCTGAATCAGAGTATACCTGATGTGCCTGCAGTGTGGCTGTCATGGCTTTGCGATTACCAAAATAATTCCTTTATCTGGGTTAAATAAAAAGTTAAAGTCATAGCAAAATGATCTCTGGGTTAATCTTTTTCTGGAAAAAGTAAAAGTACACAAATCCATTGTTGAGGAAGAGGTCAGATGATTTGTTACCTGATTGTGCCTAACATCTTTTTTTGCTTTTCATATAGGATGTTAAGGCAGTGTGTACACCCAGCCCCTTTACTGCCTGTCCCAGGTCTTTTAATAAAGACTTGTTTCAAACAGCATCCAGTCCTTTAACATCCAGTCTGTTGTTTCGCCAAAGTATTACATGGTGTGGCTAGATCTCACTTTATTTCTTTTAGGGTTAGAGCCACATCAGCTACTGCCTTTCCTTTGCCTTTTGCCCCCCAAATTAATCAAGCAATTGACAGGAAGGTCAGTGAGGATTTTGAAGACTTAATTCAAATCTGGAAATGGAAGAATAGCATTTCAAAGAAGCTTGAATCAGGCCCTCTTCAAAATGAGTCTTACATTCCCTTGAGGTACTTTGGTGTCATGTGGTGGTAAGAGAAAGAGAGGCCAGGTATTAAAAAAAACCCCCAACGAACAACCCACGATGACCCTACAGTGATTCCATTTGGAAATACCTTCTTTTTCAAGGAATTAACAAGCCAGCTTTCTTAGGTCATGTTTTGACCTTGATTCCAAGGTAGAACTATCTTTTTCAAGACGAACGTGTTAGAACATCTCTCTCTCTCCTTCTTGTTCTTCTTTTTTAAATCAAGGTTAAGCATGTTTGGGTTTACATCTGATTTTGCAATAAAATCTTTTATTCCTTTGTTAAGCAGCAATTCCCAGGCAACTCCTCTGGGTGTCAGTACAACTTCAGGTATAGCTGCATTGTGGTGTTCCAAGCCTTCATTCAAAGCATTCTACAGCGGACAGAGAAATGGTAAGAGATAAAAAATTAGACAGTAATGAGAAAAAGATATGGAACAGTATAAGGGACACAGACATGCCTGAGACACAGCAAGGAATACATCTGAGCTGCCCTTGTTTTCCTAGGAAGCCCCAAGCCACGTTCCTATATGTTGGACTGCTTGTGAACAGCCTGAGGCAATGGTTTATGTGCAGGGAGAGACTGAGGCTGCAGAAGAAAGTTACAGAGATGCTAGAAAAAGTACAGATCTTTGCCTTTAGCAGAATTAGAAAAAATTAGACTCTCCACATTGTTGTTACAGATTAACAGGACATGTCTGAACAGATTTCTGCAAAATAATAAATAACTTGAATGGAATTTTTTAGATTCAGGGAGCATTGTTGGTCAGCATTTTCCCACGTGTGAGACAGTATGGCCATTGCCTATGAGAAATATTTGAAAGGAAAGAATGACAGGAAAGCTGCGATAGTAAAAGCAGAAAGCTTTCTACACAGACTTACAGAATTGAAGAAAAATTTAGGTTGGGAAGGACCTCTGAAGGTCATCTAATCCAAACCGCCATTCAAAATAGGTCCAGTTAGATGAAGTTGTTCAGAGCCTTGTCCAGATGAGTTTTGAATATCTGCAAAACTGGAGGTTCAATAATCTCTCTGTACAATCTGTTCCCCTGTTTGGTCATCCACATGGTCAAAAGGTTTTCCTAATATCCAATCTGAATCTCTCACATCCCAACTTGTGACTGTTGCTTCTCCTCCTCCTCTTTTTTCAAGCAGACTCTGGTTCTGTCTTTTTTTATACCTTCCCGTTAGGTAGCTGAAGGCAGCAATAAGATTTTCCCTGAGCCTTCTCTTCTTACTGAATGAACTCAGCTCCCTCAGCCTCTCCTCATATGTCTCTCCTCATATGCCCTCACCATCTCCGTGGCTCTTTGTGGAACTCAATCCAGTTTGTCAATGTCTGTCTTGTTCTCAAGTCTCACAAGTACTGAGTAGAGGGTGAAAATCACTTCTGTCTACCTTATGGCTGTGCTTTTGCAAATACAGCCCAGTATGCCATTGGCCTTTGCTGTCGCAGGGAACTCTGCTGACTGACGTTCAGTTTGTGTTCCTCTAACACCGTGCATCCTTTCCTGCAAAGCTGTTTTCCAGGTGGTAGGCCCCCAGCCTGTCTTGTTGCATGGGTTTATTCCTCCTGAGGTGCAGGACTTTGCGTTTGCCTTTGTTGAACTTGCTAGATTGCTGCTAGCCCACTTCTCCAGCCTGTCAAGGTCACTCTGAATTGGGCACGTATAGGGTCAAAGTGGAAGTGTGGGGAAGCTCTCAGTAATTCTTAGGCTTTTATTTTTCATCAAGTGCCATGGCAGAAAATGGTGATGCCCAGGCTGAGCATTATCTTTAATTCTTATTGGGTGCCTCCAAGTAGGAGATGCTGTGAGGGATCAGGAAAAAAAGCAGTTCTGCCTTTCTGCCAGTAAGATATGAGGCACTGTCTGCAGCTGGGGCTGCACGGGACTCGCCACTCCCAGAGGCATTGATACAGAGTGCTGAATGAGAAGGTTTCCTCACCTTTATTTTAAAAATACTATGTGTGCTAAAAACTTTCTTCTATTACAATCAGAGAATATATGAATAAATCCCAATAGAGATGTTGCTTTTGGTTCTGAAGAGGTGTACACACAAAATGAGAAGGAATGGATTTAATCTGAAAGCTGTTTCCCCCCCCCAGTCACAGGCAGCTATTGTCAGACTGAATTAGAAAGTTTGCAGAAATACACTGCTTAAGCAGGAAAAAAGGGGAATGGTCATAAAAACCAGCAGAATTGCTGCACACAAATTGTTTTTGGCCTTTAAATTGTAAATGGCTGGTTTTAAATAGGCCTGGTGCAGATGGTTTCTGCTACAGGTTTATTGATTAAAATAGCTGCTTTACATCAGCTCCGGGTTTGTTTCTCCAGAGGCTTTTGTCTTCATGAATAATGTGCCCATTTGCTGAAATTTTGTTAGAATTCATCTGCTGGAGGCTGGCTGTATTTCTCTAGGTTCCTAAGCCTCAGTTGACTAGGCTCGAAATTGTGACAGTCCCTGCCCTTCCCTCCTTAGAAATGAATATTCCCTCTTCCACCCTTCCAGTGCTGAATAAATCTAGTGCTTGCACATTGGAGAGTGCACTTGGAAACAGCTGTGAGTGTTTGGCTGTTTGGGGAAGGCTTGTATGATACTGAAGGCTGTCTTGGCTATACTGGGGATTAGATTTTTGCCAGCAATTGATCCAAAGCCTGTAAGAGTGAGCGGAAAAATTCCAGTGAGCTTTGCATCAGACCATTAACTCTGAGGCACAGTGCTGGTTTAGGTGGGCATGTCTCATGCCTTCGGTATCATAAGTCTGCCAATTTGCTGGAAGCATCTAGTGAATGTATGAGTAGGGGTTTTTAACATTATTATTCAGGCTATTTTATGCATCTCTAAATATGTGTACCTCATTTGTTGGGAGATCCTCACGCATTTTGTGTTAAGCACAAAACGTACTGCTTTGCTTGCATGAGGAACGGTGGAGAAGACAATGTGCAGCTTCCCCTTGCAGACTGAGGCTTGCAAGTGCTGTTATCTCTTCTGAGTAGAGCTTGCCACTCTGCAACAGGAAGAGAACACCACTGCAGGACCAATAGCGGAAGGAGGGCTATGAACAACATGGAAAGCAAACGGAGGTGATAACATACTTTCCCTCCTCCTCCTTTCTGATCCCCTTCCCTATCGTCGTAGTAATATTTGTCTTCCCTTTAACTAGTCACTACAGCAATAGCTCTTCATAAAGCATCTGTCAAATCAGGGCAGGGGAAAAGTCAGATTAATGCCTTTGGTGAAAATATTTTAAATTGGGCTTCCCTTTCACACTTATGCATGAGAAAAGAGCATTGTTGGTGGAAGAGCTAATTTAATCTCATGATTCTAGAAATGTAGCCAATCATAGACAATCATCTGGCCTGTCTTTACTCTCTTGGGAGGTGGTGGGTGTGTGATGAGCCTTTCTTTCTACAATTTTACACCAAGATAAAACCAGAAACAAGTAACAGTTAATATGAAAAATAAGCGATTCCACTCTGAAATGGCCAAGAACAGGATATTGCAGTGCCTGAACCTTTTTCTGAAGGTTTTGGGAGCTTGATTTGTTCTGTTTTGTTTAACCAAATTAAAATCTCTTCAAGATTTCATTTGTCAAAGTGTTTTGACCCAGGTGGGACCACAGATCTCGACAGCATATTAGTTCTTCTGAAGTATCTCTGACTTGTCTCTATTTTTTTTTTTTTAAGGCTTAGAGCTTGTGGGAATGATAACTTGCTTCTTTATGACAGTCGAACACACAGCTAGAATCACACTCTGAGGGCAGCTGACAGGTGCTAGATAGATGGTTACTGTGTGGATGTTAGCAGCTGAGAATCCTCCCTTCTCAGGACACCCATCTGCTGACCAGTGCTGCTACAGTATATCCCTCACACTTCTGACAGACCAGAGAGAAAGATGTGTGACCAGAAATATGAGCATCCACTGGATTTTTTTTGCTGTCAGGAAAGCCCCCTGTGGCTGTGGAGTGACTGTATGTGGTTTAGAGCAGGTCATTAGACTTTCTTTCCTCCCTTAGAGCCTATCACAAGCATGGGGTAGACCAGACAATGCATAAAATGCCCAACGCTATTAGTGTGGACTTTCCAGCAGCTTCACTTCCTTACATTATAGTTACTAGCAAGACTCCCCTTGGTGTAGTTAGGCCAGTACTTGAAGGGTTTGGAAAACCTCCCTCCTGCTAAAACGTATGGCCTGAAATTGTAGGACAATGTTGAAAGTCCTCTCCACTCTTTGCCAAAATACTTTATGTCAGTAGTGGAACAAAATAAGCCTAGTTTATTGTGGTTGAACCTTTGGTATCTCCAATGGTGGAAGCTCTCGTTGAGGCTTTCCTGTGGCTGAGATATTCAAAACCTCTCTTTGTGGCTTTGCACTACATCAGAAAGTCTGAGCTTATGCTATTGCACTTCCTTGTGAAAACAGGAATTGGCTCTCCAACCCCTCTTAATGATGGGTGAAATGAGCCAACAAGCTCGAACTTTATTAGGGTGAGGCAGAGGGGAGCATACATACACATCAAGATGCTGTGATTGTATAAACCTTATTTTCTCAGGATATCAGGCTTACACAGTTCCAAAAGATGCTTGGTGAAGCCTTTCAAATGAAAACACTGCTAGTAGCAATAGTAGTACCTGTTAGATTTCTTACTGTTCAACCACTGTGTTCAAGGCATACAACAAAGGTACATGGCAGTAGTATTTTGAAAAATAAATACTAAATATGTGCAAACGTATTTTTCATCCCTCCCTTCAATGTTTTAATCGAGAAGGTGGCAGTATTGTAATAGCATCTGTCCTGTTGTTGATGCTTTAAGGAACTAATGACATCTGTTTTACCAGGCATAAAGAAGAGCCAAATTATAGGATAATCTGTACTGTTTATTTTATTGTTTCACATAAAGATCTGAAAGGTGATGAAACTGTGCAATTAAGAAACAAAACAAAGGAATAAATTCTACTGATGCTGTGGGATACTGCATTAGCAATGGGTGGAGAGTAAGGAACCTGGCATGACTCCTGCATGTAAAAATATTTTTAAGTATCTAAAAATTTGCACCTCTTGGTATGGCCAATTCTGCACTGTTTAACCTCATAGGAAACACTGTGTGTTGAGTTTTGACCTTCAGAAGGGTTTCTGCTGGGGTTTGGGGAGAGAGACCTGTAACTAACTGGTCATAGCAGTGGGACAGAGTCCTAGTGATGCCTGCTAGTCCTCTGGGTTACCTGCATTCTTACTGTATTTCCACAGACATGGCTGAAGTGCAAGGGCAGAGCTAGCCTGGTTGGCAGCAGAGCAGAATACATGCCTAGGATGTTCAGCAGCAATCAGAGGATTTAATGGGAGTAGAGGATTAATTAATTCTGATCCATACAGACACATTGGCTTCTTG